>LR543251.1:0-120871 GCA_900536305.3 Caenorhabditis sp. 40 LS-2015 | reverse complement strand
GGGGGGGGGGGAAGAGTATCCTCGAGACAAGGGAGATAAAGAAGGAGGATGTAGAGAAACCCAACAGAGTCAGTAGGGGACCATGAAAGTGTGAAAAATCCAGAACCTCTCTAGAATCTTCGTAGGATCTAACGCTTTCGACAGAGTCCCGGAAATCAAGAGAACCTTTTTAGAACTTCAAGTTTCTAGACGTTCAAGCAGCATTCAAGGTTTTTACGGAGATTTTCAAGCATCTCGATAGAAGATGAGCTCGAAGTATGCTCAAAAGTGAGGTTTGAAACTCGAAAATGTGTCGTAGCGCAAGCTCAAAACCAGCAAGAAATTTTACAGAAATTTTCAGGAGTTCCATAAAACGATAATTCAACCAGCTAATGTAAAGGGTCGCAGAACGGATTCCAGATAGGAAAGAGGTCCGAAAATTTGAAATGTGTTCTTTGACTGCTTTCACATTCTTCGGTTACTGTGACATTTCTGGCGGTTTCGAGGTTAAAATAAGAGTCATAACATCAGGGTCGACTGACTCCCAGTCTGGCTGAGGTCAACCGACTCCGAGGCATCTTCAGGTCGACTGAGGCCTCCACGTTTCTGTTTCATAGGTCGACTCGAACGGGTCGACCTCGCACAATCAAATTTCTCACGAAAAAGCATAATTGCTCACCTTTCACCGCCTCCTTCTCCCGCTTCCTCTTATCCTTCTCATCCGTCTTCTTGCGACCCTTCTGCATTTCTGCGATATCGTCCACACTCTCGTCGTCGTGTCGCCGGATTTTGGAGCTTTTCTGAACATTTTGAAAGTTTCAGAACGACGGAAAGTGCGCTACGAGAATTATGTTCAAAGCAAAACCCTGCATTGGAAACTCGAAAACTTGAAAGAAGTTGAAATTGAGGTCATGGAACACTATGGACAAAATAGTGTGCTTTTCCAGGAGGCGCAGAGAAAAAAAAGAAGAAAAAACTCACAATCAGCTGCTTCTCGAAGAGGCGAAGTTGATCTCCTGCGGTTCCAGTCTTTTCCTCTCTGACCATCGATTCCAAATCCTGCGATTTTTCGTATTCACGACGCATTCGAGACGAGCCCTGAGAAGCAAAAAGTGTGAACACATTTGAACTCGAATTTTCAGATTTTCAAGTGTCTTTTGTTTAATCGAAATTGGGAAATTTTTTTTAGTCTTTCAGAATCCTCCAGAACTTCCTAGAATCCTTCGTAACCCTCCAGAACCTTTCAGGCTTCTTCAGAATTTTCAAGAATCTTTCAAATTTTTCAAAAAGTCTTCAGTAGACTCCAGGATCCTCCAGGCTCGTTCAGAATCTTCTAGGATTCTCCAGAATCCATCGGAATGTATCAAAAACTTCAGAATTTTTTCAGAATTCTCCAGACGCTTTTAGGATCCTCCAGAATCCCTCAAATGTTTAGAGAAGTCTTCAGAACCTTTCAGGGTCTTTCAGAATCTTTCAAAACATATCAGAATTCCAAAGAGTCTTCAGTGACATTAACAATCCTCCAGAGCCCTTCAGAATCTCTTCCATTCATTCAATCGACCTTCTGGAGCCTCCAGAATCCCTCAGAATGCTCACCTCGGCATGTCGATCGTCCCCTCTCCGTCCAGTACTGCTCGCCGGCAGAATGTTTCCCTCTCGATCTCTCCGCATCATTGTCACTTCTTTCGACGATTTGGCTCTCGATGCTCCATCGTCTCCTCCAGACACTCCCGATTCCAGTTTTCGCTTCAGTTTTCGAACGAGGTCCTGAAAAATATAATTGAATTGGCAAGGTTCTGCACATTTCTCAACGACTTCAAAGTTGCCTGATGGCTTTTAGGAACTTCTGAGCCTTTCAAATCTTCCTAATTCGAATTTTCCGAACATTCAAAAACCCAGCATTATCGTCTTGAAATTTCCTATCAATCTGTATAAGTTTCACTGAAATTGACTTTCTAGAAATCAAGATACAACTGAAAATTTAGAGCACCCGAAAAATTGGTTCATATCTCAGCTTCCAGTGGATCGATTTGGATGAAATATATTCAGAAAGATAGGAAATTTTCGGTATCTGAAAATTCATAATTTTTTTTGTTTGTCTGACAGATTCAAAAGCGCACAATGCTGGAATTTTCGTTACGAATTCGCTCACCACATCCCCCTTCATCTCGGCTTTCAGAATCTTCGCCGACAGTTTATTTTTCTCGTCTTCCGTCAACGGTGCTCCTGATGCTCCAGATGACGCTTCCATAACGTCATTTCTCACTTGTTGACTGCCGTAGAAATCCTTCTGTGATTTGTCGCTCCCGGTGACGAATGTCTGGAAAATTCCAAGATTTATGGGTCAATTTAACTTTTTTTTTGTTTACTTTCTCCTACTTTTCAAAGATTTCTGTCATTTTTCTCACCTTTCCTTGTGTAAACTCGGCGCCCAACTTCTTCGCATACTTCTCTGGAATCGCTTTTGGCTTGACTACACGTCGTCCACTGTAGTCGTCGTCATCGGCGTCGGGACGGCGGAACATTTTTTGGGTTCGCTGAAAATGGAGAGCTTTGATCGAAAAAAAAAACAAAAGATTTCGATGAAAATCAGCTGAGATGAAGAAGTTTTTTTTAAATCGAGATTTACTTTATTTCTGTGCAGTTTTGCGTGTCGGTGTATAAAAGTTTTTAAGCGAGATCTACCTGGTTTTCAGTTTTTAAATTGGGTTCATATGGAATTTTGTTTTAAATTAATTTTTAAAGTAATTCTAAAATTTTTGAACAGTTTTAAATAAATAAATAAAGCTTTGGCTCGGAAAATAGCCCAAAAGCTTTCTGAAAGTATTCAAGTCATACTGTAGCTCTGTACACTTTTCCGTCTGGGTGAACTTATGGAATTTCAATTGTTTTTTGCATTTTTCTGGATCTTTTTCTTATTTTTCACATCTTTTTCGATCTTTTTGAAGATTTTGAGTGTGGATCTACTGCAAAGAATAGAAAACAACTCAAAATCTTTTAAATTCAATGTTCCATTCGTTGTTTACTAGTCAAGATTCCTGACATCATGAAAAATAGCAAAAAAAAGGTAGTATATTTGCAAAGTGAGATTGTTTATAGAACCGTTTGAAAAACTAGTTGATTAGTAGTGAAAACCTCCCAAAAAACTGTTCTTATTCAAACTTTTGCTAAAAATTCCAGATTTTCAAAATTTCAATTTAATTTTCTGATTTAAAAAAAAATAGACCCAGTCAAACCATTTTCAAAGTTGAAAGAAAAATCATACACAAAACCTGCGGAACTCTCAAGTTTCGAAAAAATCCATCTCCAAAGAAAAAAAAACAAGTTATTTTCTCCCCCAGTCTCCTTCTCCCCAGATGGCCTAACTCTTCCCATTTCCTCTTCCACCTCGCCCCGAAAACCTCTTCCACCCGAAGCTCCACATGTTCCTTCTGTCCTTCTGTCTCCTGCCAGCCTGCTTTCCCTTTCTTCTTTTCTCCCTCCACGTTGCAAAGCCTCTTCCTTTCTCTCTCCGCTTCCCCGCATACGACGACGACACATTCCAACCTATTCCGGCTTTTTTTCACTCTTCTCCTTTGGAAAATGACTATTATTTTTTCTCAATTTTCCATTGAAATCTCTAAAATTATCCATCTTTTTTTTGAGTTCTACTGGAATTTTCTGCTCAAATTGTGCTTATTTTTGAAGCTTGTTGTCTTCATCTTCCCTTGTGATAGACTACATGAACAAAAACTAGAGAAAAGTAGAGTCTTTAAAATGTTAATATTTTCGATAAAACATATTTCATATTAACAACAACCTTGGCAATCGTAGGTAGTGAGTACTGGTGGCAGTGATAAATCTAGTTTTCGCTGTTGTTGTTGTTTCTAGAATTTTCTGTTTATGGAGAAAACAAAAGGTAGGAAATCGATAGAGTTATGAAATTCCTGCAGTTTTTTTTGTCTGAAATTCTGGAAGATTCACCTTTTTTTTTGTCTATTTCTTGAGTTCCTGATAAATTCGATTCCCGAGGACTTTGAAGGATTATGAAGCTTTCAAATTTTTTGGTTTTTTCCTTCGATTTGCAGACTCAGAAGTTTCATTCAAACCAGAATCTTCGCTCCCAGTTAGAAAACGAAACTAAACAGAACAATAGGAAATTTCCCAATGGTTCTGATAGCTTTTCGAATTCTTCGAAAATTCTAATTTAACGAATTCTGGAACAGTCAACAAAAAGGTTGGCAGTATCTGCTCGAAATTCCCTATCGATTCAAATAACTGTTTTCCCTGCATTGGTCTGTCTAAAAATCCAAATAATCACTTCCCATCAAGAACTTCTTGAAATACCATCCAATTTTTGAGTTTTGGAGAATTCTGAGATCCGAAAAAATCCAAAGATCCAAATTCTGAATCATTTTTCTTCTATTAAAGAATATATAGAAGAGAAGATTCTAGAGCCAAAATTGGCCTCATCAGTTTTCTATCTGTTTTTCTGCAAAACTGATCTCTATTACTACGACTACATAGTAGTAGAAGAAGAGAAACGCTACATTCTTGATGAGATGACGTTTCGTGGAATCTAATTTCAATCTCCATGTTAGTCGAGCGGCTGAAAAATCCAGCGAAAATAGAGTCGATTTGAACAGAAAAAATGCTGCGGCACGATTTCGCTTCGAAGCTACAGGAGAAACCGTGCCGCAGCAAAAGGAGCGGAGCTTTTGCTCAAAGTTGCGGAAAATGTAAAAAAAATGTCCTGGCAATTTTTGCTAATTTTTCCATCCCCCTTTTTCCAGTTTTCAATGAGTGAACACACATTCTCGGAATGAGCAAGAAATAGAGGTTATAAATTCTCTCTCCGTGGGAGTCAATTTTGGTGACGAAGAAGAAGAAGTGACCACAGATTATAATAGTAGTCGTTGTGAATGGAGAGAGAGAGTGGGTAAACAAGAAATGGTTTCTGGTGTAAAATAGGTCTCTCTGGAATTATCGAGGGCTATATTCGTGTCCCCTCTCTCTCTCTCCCTCTCTCTTTGTGGAACAAAATGAGTCAATGAGTGGGGGCTATTTTTGAAAATGAAGAAGAAGAAGAAGACGTGACGACGGATTCTAGTAGTAGACACATACAATTAGGATGATTATGACGAAGAAGACGAAGAAGGGCTCATACATTAGCGACAAACATCATTCTGACGGCATCTGCTTCTGGAGGCGGGGACGATTTTCATAGTTTTGAAAATCTTGACTTCTGGTCGTTCGGAGAGTTACATGAGCTCAAAAAATTTGACTCCATCAAAAAATGGTGTCCAGAGACTTCTCCACATCGTTTAAACGTTCTCCAGAATCCACTTTCTCGAAACGTCGGACTTTTTGAAGTCAATCTCAGTGTCTTCAGATTTCATACAGCTTTGACACATAAATTTCCAGTTTCGGAAATTACAAGTTTCAATGTCTGATTTTTGTTAGTCAATCCAATCATTCGCGATCGAATTTTCGAATTCCCCGTCCTAACGTTTCGCGCCTTCTTCAGCACTAGTGGTAGATCAAAATTGGGCCCAATTTTGATCTACCAGAGCTGAAAAATGAGCGACAAAGTTTGCCTGTCGCCTGGTGCTCGAATCACTGTAGTTACTTTTTCCTGGGCCATAGGAGGAAAGGGGACTAGTCACCTTCCAACTCATCACTTTCCCAATGCTCCAGAAAATTTCATCACCATCTTCCGCATTTGATGTCAAGTTTGGAACAATATGTTGCGTCTCAGCACTCCACTCCTTGATCGAATCGAGTTTTCTGATCTACCAGTTCCAGGAGAGCTCGAATTTTGCACCGAAACTTTCAGATATGCTTATAGTGCCGCTCGAAAACATCCATATAGATATACTCCCCTGTGTGTCTTCAGTTTTCAGCTCTCATCAGCTTCTTCCTTCCCCATCGGCCTAAAAACAAAACAAAAAACATGGAAAATTTCCTTCTTCTCTCAATTGATTTGTCTAATTAACTACGTCGTTTCTCCTTATCCGTTTTCTTCTTCTCTTCGCCTTCTGTCGATTCCCTTTCTCTGCGTCTCTCGTCTCCCTCCGACGTATTCTGGACATCTCCTCCGCCCTCCCCTATCCATCTCCATTTGGCTCTAGATGCTCTCCGGCTCTCAACGTCTTCTGCTTCTCGCCGGCCGGCCGGCCGTCCGCCCACACAACGGAAAAACACAAACATTTTTCCATGCACAAACACACGAACATTTTGCTGCTGCTGCTCCTAGAAAACGGATAGAGGCACACGGGGCTCCATTTTTCTTCTTCAATAGTCTATGCCATGAGATTGGTTTTTTTCTGGGGATTGATGACGTAAATTGGTATTGAGAAGAGAGAAAGAGTCGATTTTCTCTTTTTGGCTCATTCTGAAGCTTAAAAGCGTATTGATTTTGGAGATTTCTGGGTAGGATTTGTTCAGCTGGTTTCGAGTCTTGATAGGGCAGATTTTTGAACTGAAGATGGAGGAACACTTTTGCTCATCTTGAGCTCCAGAAGCTTCAGAATCCGTGAAAATTGAGATTTTCTGATCTCCAGGAGGTTTTCTCTCGATGTATATACTGTTCATCTGAATCCGTCTCTTGGTTCTAGAGATACAGTGCTTCAAACTTCAAGCTCTCGTTTCCCAAGAACCAGTCGATTAACTTCTATGAAAGTTGTACAGAATGATAGGAAATTTCCAGAAGATTCCAATTGGCCTTCAAAATGTTTCGAAAGTTCCCATTCTGACGGATTCTGGAGCTCTCAGAGTCACGTCTGATATGCAGTCAACGAATCTCATCTGGCTTTTCACCTGACTTCAGGCTCTTTTATCCCAAAAACCAATTGACCAATTCCTATGAAAGTTGTACAGAATGATAGATACTTTCCAAAAGAGTCCGATAGCTTTTTGAGTCCTTCGAAAATTCAAATTTAGTCGGATTCTGAATCTTTCGAAGTTACGTTTGATTCTCAGCCAACGATTTTAGTTTCACTTTAGTTTTTCTCATCTCTAATGAGATATTATTTGAATCGAGCTTTTTTTCTGTTTTGATTAACAAGACGAAGAAGGGGTTGGTTCGTCTCTTGAGATTTTCACTATTACCTATTTTCAGTTAACGAGCACTACTATACAGATTGGTGAAAAATTTGCCACGAGAAAACAAGTTTTTCAATTTTATTTGAATAACTGTAATTTCACTTCGATATCTCGCCACGAAAAACGCGTAGTGCCTACCGTACTTTAAAGGAACATGCTCGAATTTGAAGACTTATTTTTCTTTTCGATTTCCGAGTTGTTTTCAGTCATTTTTCTCCAAGTTTCCCTCAAATTTTGTCCCAATTTCCCCATCCAAATGTTCCCTTTTTTTTCAGTCACAGTTTCCAAATGAAAAATGTCGTCGGACTGTTCGCTGTGTAGTATCATCACAACGATTCTCTGTCTGATTCCCGTGTTCATCGCCCTCTCGTTCCGACTGATTTCCAACACACGAAGGTGAGCATTTTTGGAGCGAAATTTGAGTTTTTCAGGCTCCTGGACGTTGGAAAATTGGAGCAAATGAAAGAAATCAGTTCGAAATCTTGAAAATCGTGTTAAAAACGAGAAAAAAAAATTCAAAATTTCCCTCCAAAAACTATAATTTTTCGTTTCAGAAAATCCAAAACAGTCGCCTTCTTCCATCCGTACTGCAATGCTGGCGGCGGCGGTGAGCGAGTATTGTGGGCTGCGATTCGGGCGATGCAAAAGAAGTAAGTACTAGATTAGAGAGCGAGAAAATGGAGCAGGAAATTTCTAGAAAAAAATCCAGGAATTTTGGGTGAAAATGGACTGAAAACGACCAAAAATGAGTCATTTTGAGTTGAAGACGCAAATTGAACCACTTCAAGCCATGTTGAGTCGATTTCCGTCAAAATTGACCAGAAAATAGCGATTTTCTTCCTAAAAATATGACTTGCCGTCAGGATCCCGAATCAGACTAGTTTTGAGAAACTGATCATTTCTCTGGCTTGAAATCAAAATTTCGACCCATTCAAGCACTTTTTCTAGAATTTTTGAGCCAATTTCATCCAATTCTCATTTTGCAGATTCCCCGACCACACGTACTTTGTGTATTCTGGAGACACGGACGCCAGCAAAGAGCAGATCCTTCTGAAGGCACGTCAACGATTCGGCATCGAGTTGGATCCGGCCAACGTTCATTTCGTCTATCTCCAGTTAGTTGGGGCTGAAAATTCGATGAAAAATGACTAAAGAATATTCTGGAACATCTTCTGAGCTTGCTTGAAAATTTGAGCTTCTAGCCGATTTTCGCCGACCGAAAATTCCGGGGGTACTAGGTTTTAAAACTGTTACGAATAAAACTGTGACAAAATAAAACTTGTCGTCGAATAAAACCGTTTGAAATAAAACTGTTATGAAGTTGAACCGCAATAGAATGAAACTGTACTTATTAAAACTGTTAGAGAATAAAACTGTTACATAATAAAACCGTTTTTCCGGCAGAGCGCAACTGATAAACGCGTTATGAACGGTTTTATTATGTAACAGTTTTATTCTCTAACAGTTTTAATAAGTACAGTTTCATTCTATTGCGGTTCAACTTCATAACAGTTTTATTTCAAACGGTTTTATTCGACGATAAGTTTTATTTTGTCACAGTTTTATTCGTAACAGTTTTAAAACCTAGTACCCCCAAAATTCCGACGAAAACCTTCAGTAACTTTCTGATATGAAATTTGAAACACCCGCCAAATTTTGGCCTTTTAGGCGATCTTCAAATGACTTAGAGATGGTTGGCGGAAATTGAAAACGTTCAAAAAAAGTTCCAAGATGATTGTCCACGATTTTCTAACCGAAATCCCAATTTTCCAGTTTCCGCTCGCTGGTCGAAGCCAGCCACTATCCCCGCTTCACGATGCTGTTCCAAGCACTCGCCGGATGGCTATTGGCCCTGGAAGCATGGCTCCGAATGGTTCCCGCCGTGTTCATCGACTCGATGGGCTACCCGCTGTCCCTCCCCGTCTTCCGATTTGCCGGAAGCAATGTAGTGGCATACGTGCACTATCCGACGATCTCGTGTGATATGTTGGATGTTGTCGAGTCGAGACAGGAGACTTTCAACAATTCCAGCACCATTGCGCAGAGCAACTTCTTGTCCTGGGCGAAGGTAGGTTGTTGGTCAGAAAAATGGGTGAAAGAATCATAAAAATCAGAGTAAATTGACACTCAGAACGACGGCAGTTTCCCGAAGACGGCCAAGAAATTGAAATCAGATGCATTCATGAGATAGTATTCTAGCTAGCTAGTATTGAAAACTTTCGAATTCTGGCGGGAATCCGAATATTTGGAACGTTGATGAAGCTCTGAAGTCAATTCAGAACGGTTTTTGTAATTTTTCGACCATTTTTAAACCTTCCTCAATGATTTTTGACCATCTCAGAGCTCCCAGAAATTAATAAAAATTGCTTTGAGTCTAAAAATTGAATTCGATTCTCAAAACGCCCCTCCTTCAGCTCGCCTACTACCGCCTGTTCGCCTGCCTCTACTGGATGGCCGGCAAGACTGCGCACGTGGTGATGGTTAATGGAAGGTGAGCTTTTTCTCTACAAAAAATTTCCTTCTAATCTGCACAAAGTACACTGAAAATGGACCACTATGAGATGAAATATGTGCGCTCCATCTCAATCTTGGGCGAAATACTTTTCATGCGCTTTTTTTTTCAGCATGGGTAGATCTAAACTAGGACATTTTAGTTTGGACTCCATACTTGATCTACCATGGCTAGAAAAGTGCTTGAGAATGGTCCAGATGGGTCGTTCCATGTTTCGCTATATTTATCTCAAGTTTTGGGGCCTTCGAGCTCTCATAAAACTTGCCTAGACTTGAAGAGAATCAACAGAAGATGTCCTTAAACTTTGGACTGTTCTAAAATCTTGGTTTTCGAGTCCCCAAACTTGGAGCCTTTTCGATTTCTGGACTTTCCACTTGTTCTAAAAATATCCTCATCATCTGAAATTGACAGTTGGACGCAACGCCACATCACCGCCATTTGGTCGCGTCGCGACGTCTCCATCGTCTATCCGCCGTGCGACGTCGAGGAATTCATGAAGATCGAGTCGGTCGCCGAGAGAATGTGAGTTTTCACGGCTTCAAATTGCAAAAAATTCGGCTGAAAATGAAGAGAGAGAGTCTGAGGTCTTCTCTAATGGAAAATCGAGGTCCCAGTCTCACCGGGAGATGCAGTTTGGCTGGAAAAAAGAGTCAGAAAAAGCTCTAGGAATTCAAAGAACCTCAGATGGCCTAACTTTTCAAATTTCAAAAAATCTAGGTCAGAAATCCATGACTTGGAAGATTCAAGCACTTCAAAGGCCTAGATTTCTGCTGAAAACGAAAATCGGGATTCTAGTTTCCCAATTTTGCAGCCTAGAAGAGCAGAAGATCGTCCGCCTCCTCTCCGTCGGTCAAATCCGTCCCGAAAAGAACCACAGACTGCAGCTAGAAGTACTCCACGACATCAGGGAACCGCTGAAGAAGAAGGGATTCCAAGTGGAACTGTGCATTGCCGGCGGGTGTCGAAACGCGGAGGATCAGAATCGTGTGAAGGCGCTGAAACTAGAGGCCAAGGAGATGGGAATCGAGATGAGAGAGCTCCGATGGGAGGTCAATATTCCCTATGAGAGTCTCATCGACGAGTTGTCGGTGAGTTTCTGTTTTTCTGGAAGAAACGTAGATCATAATGAGGTCTATAGACTGGGGCAAAGAGCAGTTGAAAGGATAGATGGGGAGCTGAGATTTGACGTCTCTATCTTCCACTGATCATTGTTCCAATCGATAGACCTCATTCTGATCTACATTTCGCCGGGTGACACTTTTTTCGTAGCATTTCTCATTCCAGAGATACACTGTTCGCCCTGAAAATCAGTATTTTCAGAAAGCCCTAATCTCGATTCACACGATGCACAACGAGCACTTTGGCATCTCGGTTGTGGAGGCGATGGCCGCGTCGACAGTCATCCTGTCCAACGACTCCGGCGGTCCTCGAATGGACATTGTCAAGGATTTCGAGGGAGCGTGCGTGGGATATCTGTCGATTACGCGCGAGGAGTACGCGGAGACGATTCTGAAGATTGTCGAAGAGGGGCGGGGTCAGAGGGATCGGATTCGCGAGCAGGCGAGAAAGTCGTTGAGTCGATTCAGTGATGGCGCTTTTGAGGTGAAAAATGGATCAAGAATTGAGGGAAAAACTGAGAAAATTTTTGACTCCACCCATTTTTTAGAGCGAAAATTGCACTTTGGAATCACAGAGGAGCCAAGAAATGGGCGGAGTCTTTTTCTTTAAATTTTCCACAGAAATTTCAAAATTTTTATATATTCCATTTTTTCAGATTCACTGGAACAAGCAGATCAAAAAAGTCCTCTAATTTTTCATCGATTTTTTTTCTTCACTTTTTTCCTTTTTTTTCTGGTTTTCTTCTTCTTCTTCAAAATCGCTCTATGGGTTTTTGCTTTATTATTTGTTTTCCAAAAAAAAATAGTCAGGATTATCAACAAAAAAAAACGGTTTCATAATGAACATTTTCTAGGGTTCTTCATCAGTTTTTATCAATCTTTTTTTGTGTTTTTTGTATGGTTTCGATGCCAAATTGTACTTTTTTTTGAATTTGATCTTTTTCAGGTTTTTTCCTTCCAAGTTTCAACTGAAATTTTGAGCTTTTCCAGAAATTTCAGCCAAAAAATCTTTTTTTCACTACTATTGATCGTTTTTGACCGAAGATTCAGTATTCCAGCTATCATCTTGTCTATTTTTTGGACATTTTCTGTTCTTCGAAATCTCTTTTTGTCCCTTTTCTTTCCGTTTTTTTTCCCGTCCAGTTCCAATTTACTCGAAGTCAGATTTCCTCATTTTGCAGACACTCGAACCTCCCGCCACCAAACCAAAATGAAGCTCTACTCGATTCACGTCCTTCACAAGGATCCGTCCACGGCCAACGTTCGAATCTTCAAGTCGGAATCCGACCTGTCCTCGTTCAGCTTCTTCCAGAAGACGTCCGTTCAGGAGTTCATGACGTTCAGCTCCAAGTTGATCGTCGAGAGAAGTGGTCTCGGAACGAGAAGTTCCGTTAAGGTGGGAAATTTTTGGACTTTTTGGAAATTTGAACTCAACTATACATTCAAAAAAGAAGACTCATTGTGGTCTTCTCAAAATTTCCTTCCTAATGCTATCATTTTCATATGAAATCGGTACAGTAGAACTTGAGAAAAGTCCAGAATTGAAAATGAGAATTTTTCAAATTTTCAATGTTCTCTGAAACTTTCAACACACTCTTCAAGAAACCAACATATTTATTTTCCAGGAAAACGAGTACCTCCTGCACTGCTACGTCCGAAACGACGGCCTATCGGCAGTGTGCGTCACCGACGCCGAATATCAGCAACGCGTCGCCATGAGCTTTTTGGGACGCGTCCTCGACGACTTCACCAACAAAGTGCCCGCGCCTCTTTGGGTTAGATTCATGTGAAAAAAACGATATCAAAAATTGAATCGAAAATTTGTTTGGGAGCTTGAAGTTACCTTGTAATCCCAGTTTGAGCATCCGAAAGGCTGTCGTTGATGACCGAAGCTCCAGAATTAACACAATCTTGAGTCAGTTAAAAGATTCGTCATGTTCTACTCTTCTTGGTGTTACTCATCCAATTTTAGTCCGAAAATCAAAATTTTGGGTTCAGCAAGTTTTCAGCCTCAAAATGATACTAAGATGAGGTTTCAAAACGTTTGGATTTCACCAGGAACCCGGCAGATTCAGATGCTGAAATTTTATTTCGGATTCGATATCTGCGAGGTTCATTTTACCTTGCCCCAAATAATAAGAACGATTTAAATTAGAAAAACCGAGAAACCCAATTAAAAGTTCTAAACCATCACCCCTCTTTCCAGACGGGAATCCAAAAAGAGAAGGACTGCCCGTACACGGGCCTACGCGAGCTGCTCGAACGGTGGCAGAATCCGCGCGAGGCGGACCCCATGACCCGGGTGCAGGAGGAGGTGGAGGAGACGAAGATGGTGATGCACAACACCATCCAGTCGGTGTTGGATCGCGGCGAGAAGCTCGACGATCTGGTCAAGAAGTCGGAGAATCTGTCGGATCAGTCCAAGATGTTCTACACGTCGGCGAGAAAGATGAACAGATGCTGCAATTATGTTTAGACTGCTTCGCTATTATTCGTTTTGGGATCTGGAGTTTTGAATCGAAGTTTGCTGAGTTTTTCAAACTTCACTCCCTCCCAATATTTTTTTTTCATTTCCCGATTAGCTCCGCCCCCTTTCCTATCATCTCTTTGTTTGTAAATTCCTGGCTCCGCCCCCACACACACATTTCTCCCAATTTTTCTTCTTCTTCGCTGTCCCATCCAGAATTCATTCCTATCGCACAGAAATTCTTGAAATTTTTTCCCATCCGAAAAATTCCCAAAATGTGCCAAGTTTCAGCCTCCCATTTATTCGAATATTTATGTATTTTTCTCTTCGTCTCTCCGAAATCTTCACTCTATTCTTTTTTTTCTGAACTCTCGAAAAGAATAAATATCTATAATTGCAGACACTGTGCAGTTAACCCAAAAGTAGTACAGGATCGTGTCCTTTCATCCAGATTCTTGAATACTCGCGCTTCAGATGAAGAAAAAAGTCCTTCGGAATGTTGCAGAAGCCATTGAATGCTCCTCCTCTTCCTCCTGATCTTCAGAATAGAAGACGTGACGTCTTCTGAAGTTGCTCCATCTAGAGAAGTTCCTCTTCTGGCGGACACGACAACGCTGGAATATGTGCACGCCGTCTGGAGACATGGAGATCGGACGCCTGCCGAATTTCTGTTTCCGGAAGATTCGAGAAAGTGGCCGGAGGGATTGGGAGAGTTGACCGCGGAGGGAGCAGGTTCGGCGGGAAATAATCTACGAAAAATTTCACACATTTCATTAGTTGGAAATTTTCCGATAGCTATGGGGGATCTTGAGATATGGTCGCTTGAAAATCGCGTTCTCTAAATGAACAGAACTCATGGCCTAGGATTCTCAGGTGGCCGAATTTTCGCCATGAAGATTATAGTACGCTTACTCACTCAAACTGGCACTGAAATCGGGAAAAAAATCGCTAAAGCTCCGCCCACAACGCAGAACTGCGGCACAGTTTTTTGAGTCGGTTTTTTTCAAATTTTCGCGCTTTTCAAAGTAATTAAATGAGGAAAATCGATCAAAGTTTGTGAAGTTTCTCGAAAAAAAGCGAAAAATCTTTAAAAACTTGAAAATTTCAAGAATTTCCTGTGTCGATTTACGAGAGGACGAGATTATTGAATTTTTTGTGACTGTTTCCAAAATTTTCGGCCGCTTGGAAATCTTAGGCTAGTAGTGCCACATAATCGGAAA
This sequence comes from Caenorhabditis sp. 40 LS-2015, assembly GCA_900536305.3. Lineage (NCBI taxonomy): Eukaryota > Metazoa > Nematoda > Chromadorea > Rhabditida > Rhabditidae > Caenorhabditis > Caenorhabditis tribulationis. Next base: position 106,492 of record LR543251.1, on the reverse strand, counting down.
AGTAAGAGAACCAACAATGAAGGCAATTGAGGAAATACCAGAAATTTTGAACTTTGTGGTTTAGAAACTGAAAAATCGATCGGAAAGCTGTGAAATTCTTACTCGGCAGAACAAGAGCTTCAAAATGAGTATAATCATGACCATATTGTGAACGGGGCGGATCCTGGCTCAGGCTCGGGTCCCTCTCTTTCTCTATTCCTCTCCTCTTGGCGCCTCACCACCAAGAGGGAGAGACGTCGGAGACTTGCCCCCCCCCCCCTTCTCCTTCGGAGCAGGGACGAGGCGATGTTTCCTCAGAGTTGAAGTAGGAGCCAACATGAGATAGCCGAGAGGGAAACCTCTCTGAATCATCATGTCCGAGGATTAGATCCACCTTGGACTCTCAGACTATCCCTTATTAACTCCTTTACTCAGACTCTCAATAAACCCATTTATCCTAACTCATGAAGTGGCCATCCCACCAATAAAGGTTGAGTATCCGAAGGGCCCCAGGAGCGACCCCTTCACAATATTCTCAAGCATTCAAAATATGGAGTAGTCTAAATATTTCCAGCCCAACAATACCGTCTGGGACAATGGCTTCGAAAGCGTTACGGCGCGTGGCTGGACGAGAAATTCAACCGGAATACGGTACACTTTTTCGCATTGATCTCCAGTCCCCTAATAGCCTTTGTTATTAGATCTACATCCGCAGCTCCGACTACAATCGAACCCTAATGTCGGCTCAAGCCAACATGGCCGGTCTGTTCCCACCGAAGTCTCCCATCGCCGAGGGCCTCATGTGGCAACCGATTCCAGTGCATACGCGGCCGAAGCCTATGGATAAGGTGGCCTAGAAAACTCTGAAAAACTTCTGGAATAATGAGAACTCTTCCAGGAGCTGTACGAAGAAGTGCGGTGTCCGGTGGCCGAGGCGGAAATGAGTGCGCAGTGGAAGTCGAAGCGAGCGGATGGGATTCGAGAGAAATTTGCCAATGAGTTGCGGTTTTTCTCGGAAAAGTTGAGCATGCCGAATATGGAGTTGAAGGCGACGTGGAGCATTTTTGACAACTTTTTTTGCGAGGTAATAGGCAGTACACATTTTGTTAGTTGCAAGTTTTTTGTTGACTTGTAAAGCTTGGCCGAACTTTTACAAAACTATTCTGTGTCGATTTACGAGACCGAGATTATTTAGGCCACCTGCGAATCCTAGGCCACAAGGATCCGTATCTCAAGCTAGAAAAAACTTCCAACTGATTGAATCTGTAGAATCCTTTTTTTGTAGATCATTTTCTCAGCAAACATCTTCCAGAAACAACACAACATCTCCTGGCCCGTCTGGATGAATTCCACGATTTTCGAGCGAGTAGACGCCCTGTACAACGAGGTGTCCCAATTGGAGTTTCATACGGAGAAAATGCGACGGTTGAGAGGAGGCACTCTCCTCGAGGAGATTTTCCATCGATTCGGCGACAAAGCCAACGGGGCTCTTGGAGAGGAGCCGAAGTTCTATGCGTACTCGGCGGTAAGACATTGATTGATTTCAAGCTGTGATTTTTGAAATCGAAATTTTAACTTTGAAATCTTGAACTCGGCATGTCGAGAGCTTCAAAATGAGTATAATCATTATGGGGGTTGGTTGCTTCAACTACAGTAATTCAGAATTTCGTTGCGGGACCCAAATTGTGAAGAAAATTAAGTCACGATTATACACGATTTGAAGCTCTCACAGTGAGCTAAGGTTGAATTCTGACACTTCATTACAAACGCTGAAAAAACAGCTTGGAATTCAACTATGTTTTGACCGGATTTATCTCAGTTTCTGTGACAGATACCAAAAAGTGATCAAGTAGAAATTTGCTCAGCATAAAATTGCGCACATTTTGTTGGTTGATCAATTTTCGATATCTATCACATGAAACGGGATAAAGATGATCGAAGTGACGGCGTGCGGAGTGCGGCGCCACCATTATCACATTTGTATCTTTGACCCAATTTATCTCAATTTCGGTGACAGATATCAAGCAGTGGTCAACTAGAAAATTGCTCAGCATAAAATTTCGCACATTTTGTTAGTTGACCACTTTTTGATATCTGTTACAGAAACCGAGATACATTTGGGGAAAGGGACAGCATGTTACGAAATGTGTGGACGTTCTTTGTGATGTGAGGCTTATTAGAGATTCTAGAGGAATTTATCACATGGCCTAGGAATTGTCGAACTCAAAAAGCTAAGCTATCGAGAATTCAGTTTGACTTGCGACTACAGTACCCCATCAAACAAGTTTTCCAGCACGACTCGACAATCGCGGCCCTCCTCGCCACCCTCGGCATCTTCTACGACATCTACCCGAAATACGCGACGTGTCTTCTCATCGAAATGCACAAACTGCAAAACGCGACTCGCGTGATTCGAGTGTTCCATAAGAATGAGACGGATGTGGATCGTCTCATCGAGTACTCCATTCCGGGATGTGATGCTCCGTGCACCCTTGAGAGTCTCGGCAAAGATCTGAGTCGATATTTCCCGGAGGACTGGGAGGCCGAGTGTGGTCTCAAGTGGAACTTTGACTTCTTCTATTTGGGTGAGTCTGCACTCTGAACTTCGAGGGGCAATCAGTTTTTTCTTGCAGTCATCATTTTCGGTCTTCTGACCTCCACAATCTGCTCTTCCACAATGCTCCTACTCGAGAAGTTCAGAAGGAAGCACATCGTCCGATTCTCGGGACTCGGCGATGACACTGTTCCGATGCTTGATATTGACGATGTCGAGGCATAGAATATCCATTTTCTACCGTAATCCTCTAGTCACTATTTCAATATATTCACACATATCTCATTCGACATTCCATACATAGGCACCACAACATAATTTTTAAAATAGATTTTTTCCTATTTTTATTGTTGGATTGTCTTCTCCCCTTTAATAGAAGTCGATTCCCAAACTATCAGCAAAAAATCTTTTCCGGATCCCGAGTTCCACACCTTTTTGTACCAAACCTCAATGTACTGGTTTTCTCCCCAGATTTTTGCGGTGCGCAGAAAAGTGGGCGGGGCTTAGTCGTCGCCCACTGTTCGTTCTCTATCACCTTTATCACTGTCATCGAAACCGCGCGTCGGATTTGCGCGGTGGCGCAACTGGTAACACCCCCGACTACCAAAACGAAAACAACAGTTCGACTTTTTTCTGGGCTGAATCTCTTTTTAACGTTTTTTATAGTATTGTTAACACTCAAAAACATGATTACTAAGCCGAAGAAGTTCAGGACTTCGAAAAACTGACTGTTTGGCTCAGATTTGTCGGAAAGAAGGCTTCATAACTTTTTTGGCCTGTTGTAGAATCTTTTAGTTTTGAGATATATTGTGCCAAATTTTGCGTAGAATCAGATGGTAAAGAGAAAACGCGCGACGCAAATCTGCATTACGCTCAAAAACACCGAAAACGGAAAATTTTGAAAAGTTGAAATTTTCGGGTGAGTATTAAAACTACTTAAAGTTAACCAATCTTTCTGAAAATCAGCATGTGGGTACACAAGACTTGTGGTTATGATAATTTGTTAAAAAAAGTGTGGGTTATCGCTGAAATTTTATATATATTTTAGATGAAAGTTTGGCTGAAAATTGCGAAAAAAGTCTGTTGTAAAGTGTCGATTTTATTTCGAAATCCAATTCCCCGTTTCAGAAATTACTGGGAAACATCAAAAAACCTCGCGACGCTGATTTTCGTTAACCCCTTTTAGTCCATTTTCTCGGTCCGACGCCTATTTTTCGATATTTTCGAATCAAAATAATGGAGTTATCGAAAAACTGATAGTTCCATTCGATTCTGCGTAGTCGATTACGTAGGGGCAAGGTGAAATACTAAAAATAATGGGTTCCTAACTCCAGGTACGAGGCTTCAAAGATGGGCTGGTGCCGCGGGGAGAAAAATTTGGTCGCCCCGCCCCCTTTCATTGTGGTGCCTATCCATACACCAAAAATCACCCTGGCATTTAATTTTTCCCGCTGTGATATATTTTTTTCCAAAGACTCTCGATTAATCTCTGTGAAATTTTATGACACTTTTTTCCCTGTGCAATAAATAGATTTTTATATGGTTAAATAAACTAAAAAACAACAGAATACCGATCGACTCGAAAAGTTCAAAATTAAGCCCCGCCCCTTTTTTGTTTCATCGAGCTTTTGCTCCGCCCCTTTTGCAATGTTGCGGCACGCATTTCGAAATCAGCGACAAATGAAAAAAGATAGTTTTTTTAGTGAGAAATTTGAAAAAGAACCAGTTCAAAGTGTTTCAAAAAAGTTCAAAAAATTAATCGAAAATTTTCTGAAAAAAATTTAATAGGGTAATCGAAAATCTCACTTTTGGAGGTGAGGTGCATAAACACAATTTTCCTTCGACCTGGAATGAATCCCAATAGAAAATCATAATGCTAGTAGAGTCTAAAAAGTTTGGTTCAAAACTCTTGAACATAGTTTGTGATTCCGAAAATCATCAATTTTTTTTTGAAATTTCAAAAAAAAAAAAATTTTCAAAAAGATCAAAAATGATAGATTCTGCCTAAAATTCTCTCAATTATCAGAACTTTTTGGCGGCAAATTCAAAGAAAAAATGTTTTTCTGCACTCTCTTATTAAATCCGGTAGTCCCCACTTTTTCAAATTGCCAAAAAAGCAAATGTGGAAATAAATCTGGAAAAAATCTGTCACACTCCATTTGCATTAATAACTCGGCTCAAAGTTGAGCTCTTGGAGCACTTTTTTTTTCTTCCCCTTCAAACACGTGGAGCCATTGTGACTACAAAAATTCACATCATTTGGAGCATTTTGGGGTCCGTGGTAAGTAGGAAAGCAGGAGCCACCAAAAACTCAAAAAATTCATTTTTTCCATTCGTTTGAGAGAACCAGTAGGTCAATCGACTTGAAAATACAAATTCCCTGACAGCTTTTTATGCTCTATCGATCTATGTCATTTTCGATACACGTTTCAAAAAAAATTTTAGGCTCCGCCCACTTTGGTTTTTGATTCATAACTTGCTTCGTTTTGGGAATTATGCAGATATTCGGTCAAAAATGAACGTAGCATAAAAATTGGCGTCGATCCATGTAAAAATTGTACAGCAATTTGTTGAAAAATTTTTCAAGATGGGCTATATAAGATACTTTTGGTTTTCTAACGCCCAGTATTGAGAAGTTTTTTGATGAGAAACGTTGAATTTTGGATATGTTATTTTTCATCATGCCTTCTGATGGCACACCAAGTTTTATAAGTTTTGCTTCAGTTTCAGCCTACTTATTACGTTGAACAGAAAGTTTCTGGCCATAATTTCGTTTTTCTCGCAAACGCCAGAGAATGAGATGTGAAACAAATCGTACATATTTTCGACCATACTAGACGTCTGGTGTATTGACTATATGTTTCATCCCCTCAGACTCCCTCTCTACGATGAGCGTCGTGCCAAACTTCGCCTCTCACCGGGAACACCTTGGGCAATGTTTTTTATTTTCGTTACTATCTGCCCCCAGGGCAATCGAAGTTGAACAACGTAGATAATAAATTTGACGAATGTTTCGCTCTTCAGTAAGAACACTATCATTTGGTTTCATGTTTTAAAAAAGTATGAGTTTTCAATGACTGAAGTGGGAGCCTCTGAATGGCAGTTCGACTCGACTTGGGCCTATTGCGGAAACAGGCAGAGACGAATCCCGTCCAATCTACCTGTGACTTGTAGACTGTTTCAAGTACTACCCAGACCTAGATAGTAATAATATTACAAGTCACTCACAATGTTCAAAAAATTGAAAACTAATTCCTCATATAATGCCACACTTTTCCCTTGAGCCCTCAATGGACATGCAACTGTAACTCCTCATTCCACACCCATTTTCGAATTGGTTAATAATCTCGTAGCGTTAGATTAGAAGTAGGTCTTATATGAAAACCACCAAAAAAGAGCCAGATGAGTATGTGCTGATTAGCAGTTAGGAAACGTGGTCAAACATGGGTTACATTACAAAAATATTTGCTCTCGTTCCGGTGATCAGCACAGGGAATACATTTGTAGGATCAACTTTTCGTAAGGAACATAATCAATACTGACTACTACTCTACTCATTCACAAAAAATCAAGTCCGTACTCCAACCCGGACCTCAAAACGGTCACAGAATTCCCTATCCTCACAAAAGTGCTAAACCGTAAGGTACGCAAACAAGCTAGTATTTTCCCGCAGAATGGGAATGGAGAATTATTAATCAACCCAAATATAGTTCTTGCACTGTTCTTTTGGATTATCGTCACTTCAGCGGCATAAGTCAATTTCTTGAACGACACGACTTCAAAACTTAAGCTGAAGTCAAAAACTGGGTGCCTACATACTCTGACTCGTAACAGCAAGAGTTTTAGAAGGTGGGGGTCAAACACCTGCTTACTAAATAAAGGACAATAGAGAAGTAGTCTTTACATCATGTAGGAATAGCAGCTTCTTTTTAGTCAGAGAAAATTAATTTTCAAAAATGGCCAGAAACTTTCTTTTCAACCTAATATAACCATTTTCATTACAAACAGGCCTAAAAAATTGCTCAGAAATCTTCAATGTTGAAGGTTTTCAGCGTAACATTGTTTTATTTCGAAAATTTTTTAAACGATGATATCATATTGTCAGATTTTTGGAAGATCTCTTATGGTACTGATTGAATCCATCCCAAGCTTAAGTTCACAAAATACAACACGGCGCAGCCGTGTCCAGCGACGCGTAGCGTCGCTAGTCCTGGCATTCGATATCCTTCAAGATACAGTAGTCCTGGGATTGGAGGTTTAGAAAAATTTTGAATCCAAATTTTTTTTCTGTTTCAAAATGTTTCGATTAAAAAAGTGTCACTGTCAGTTTCAATATGATTCTCGCGGTCAGCTCTACATAAAGTACAGTAACCCATAGTGACTCTAGATCAGATTCTGGAGTATCCCAAGTCTTGAACTTTTCCCAAAAATATTCCCGTTTCACAAATTTTTTTCAACACAAAATTGAAATCTTCATTATTTACACTGCATTCCCAGAATCATCCGATGTCCTAAATACAGTAATCCTTCCCTTCAAATCCACCCCTATCATCTACAGTACCCCAAGCTCTTAAGCCCCGCCCCTTTTCGCATATTAGTGACCCCTAAAACGTTTCCCCATTAATCCCGATCATCATCAAGAAAAAACATGGAGGTTTCCTCATCTCTTGGCGCCAAACCCCCTACCAAATCTCTTCTTTTTGATCTACCCGGAAATATGTAGAGGTTTTTACGATGTGATGATTTATGGGGGTATTTGCATTTGACTATTCAGTGTTCAGATTCCGTTTTTGCGCGCAAAAGGACACGGAAAGAGATTAGAATCTTTGAACCTGAATATATGGAGAAGGAAATTGTCGACGGCAGAGTTTTTTTTTCCTCATTGGCTTTGGGTAGATCAAATTGGCATTGAAAACGAATATGAGTTTATTTTAGGGATTTTGGGGGTGTCTGGAGTTCTGTGGAAGATTCTGAAGGATTTTGAAGGTTTCTGGAGAATCATAACGCATTTTGGAAGAAGCTAAAAATTTGAAAAAAAAATTACTGTTTCAAAAAATTTCGACATATTTCAAGTAGAGGTTTATATTGATGGGCATCAACTAGTAGGTTCTTCTATTCTGACTATGAGATTTCGAAGACTCCAAACATGACCATACTAACGAAGAAGAATTTTCGAAAAAAATTGTACTGTTTCAGAAATTTTGGAAAAATTGTGCTCACTTTGAAGGAAATGGTTGGTTTTGAGATTCAAGAATACTGAAATTCTGAGATTCTGATTTTTTTTTGATCCATCGATTCTTGGATTCCCAGACAACTACAAAAGATTCTGAGGCCTTTTGTGGGATTCTGAAGGGTTTCAGAAGAAGTCTGCGAAATTCTAGAAATCAAAAAAAAAAAATTTACGGTTTCGAAATTCTTAGAAAACAATTTTTCCAGCATAGAAACCGTTCTATTGCTGCCAATCTGATTTCAGGAACCAGTGCGAAATTGCGTGTGCCAGAGTTGCAAAGGGGGCGGAGCTCAATGTTAGACATATACAGTGATGGCCAAAATTCGATCCCCTTTTGGTGGTTTTCAGTGCTAAATAAGCAACTTTGAGCAGTTGAAAAAGTGGTTTCCTAGTCAAAAAGATCAAAAATGATAGGATAATCTTTTGAATCATTTTTTTTCAATTTTTTTTGGGTTTTCAATTCGGACTTCCAACTCTCGCTCATTGATTCCTTCGTTTTCGAGTGTTTCACTGAATTAGTTTGCTGGTTTTTTCCATATTTTCGCTTTGCTTTTTTTTATGTCTCGAACGAAATTTTTTCTTTTCAGGGTGCCACCAAAGCTCTAATTGAGAAAAACTAGCCTCACTCCGGCTCGAAGGGAGGAAATCAGAGTATGGGCAGCGAAATGAAATTCCGAACGAGAGCGGCGAGGACTTTTTCGCAGACGTGATGGAGTGAGCCCTCGGGTTAGTGAGGATATTGGAAAAACTTTGAAAGGATTCCAGGAGATCCAAAAACCACAACGATTCAATGTTTCTCTATTTCCAGCGGACGCAACGTCGTCGCCGACATCAACTCGGACCAGTTGCTTCTGGATCACAAGCAGTCTCAGTTCCACCGGGACCGTATCCAAGCGGAGTAAGTAGTCAACTTAATAGTCAACTTTCAAACGATGAATTTTTCAGATTCGATCTGAGCACCTCGACTAGCGGAACACGCCATCACCACCTCAACGAGACCCATCCAACTAACCAAACTTATTATATTTCGTCACTTATTTTTTACTCGTTTCTCTCTCCACTGTGCAATGTTTAAAATAAATAGAACGACATTCTGAATCGCTCGATACGTCTCAAATCTTTCGAAAATCCCCCACGCCAAGCATGCAGTGTTAGTCTACGCTGCAGACTGGTAAAGGCATAAAATTTTTTTGTGGGTTGCTTGAAGATTACTGTAGTTTGACGACCTTGGCTTTGATATAGGGTATGCGCCTTTAAATCTGACATTCTCAACCGTCTAGGGTTCATAACTATGCTCATTTCGTACCGATTCTTCTGATTTCTTTGAGGCTTATCGAACATATTTTCCTCACCACCTAAAGTTGTTCGAGTCGAGGTTGACGTCAAGGGTAGATTGCTTTACTGTGGAATTACGGAATGCACCTTAAAATCAAACCTTGACAACCTTCCAAGACTCATAGCCAAGCTCATTTTGGACCAATTTTTGTAACTGCAAGAATGGGTTCAACTTCTTATAAACTCTGACACATTTTCTCCTGTTTTCGCAGATTTCCCTCTGATTTCGTAAAGCGCGCGACAACGTTGCGAAAACGGAGTTGGGAAAGGGGGAGGAGCTTAGCGGGAGGGGCGGAGCGTCGTTTACATAGTCTTTCAGGTATTATTTATTAGTAAAGTTTATAGAAAAATACAATGCAATAGATGACGATTTCAAAGAGAATCTGAAAATTGAGAACAAAGAAAAAAATAGATGCGAAAAAAGAGTCAGATCTGTGAGGATCATACAGAAGGATGAATACTGTTTTAGCAAAAATCAAAAAAGGATAGTGCAGTGGAGCGAACTTTGCTCTAGTACTCCAAATGGTTTCTCAAATTGTTCATAGTGATGCCGTAGCCCTCGACGCCAATGATCTCGGCAAAGTTGCCCTGCATCTTCTTCAGCCACTCCATGATGTTCATTCCCAGCTCGTAGGATGGCGTCAGATTCAGATAGACATAGTCGATGGGCTTGCCGTAGATCTTCAACAGATTCTCGATCCACAACTTCATGGTGAACTCGAAACGGTCAAAGTAGAGAGAGTGAATGTAGGTGACTCTGGGTCCCTCCAGCTGATGGGTGAACGATTGTTTGATGAGGTTTCCTTTGACAACGACGGTTTTCATGTTCTCCTCTTCCTCGCTTCCCTGACTCTTGTAGAACTTCCAGAGGAAAATCTCCCCCGGATACGCGGCACTTTGAAGTTTCAAATAGTCGGGTGCTCGGAGAGTAAGATGCATCGGAATTCCTCGTTTGATGTACAGCTCGACAGCGAAGTTGCTCTTTTTTGACATCACCGATAGATTGGATCTGAAAAATTAACATATTCCAATTTTTCATTTGATTTCAGTTTGAAGCTATCTACCTTGAGGACTTGAAAATGAGAGTTTCGACGACCCAATTTTTCTGAAATTTCGTGAGTTTATTAAGCAACACTACTTCTTCATTTTTGTAGTTGACAACTTTTCAAAAAAACCAAAATCAGGCAAGTTACGCCCCTTTGAAGAGGGGAGGGTCGTAATTCCGGGTCGCCGCCACTAAGCATTACCTAACTTGCTTGATTTTGGTTTTATTGAAATGTTGTCAACTACAAAAATAAAGACATAAAGTTGCTCAACACACTCGCAAAATTTCAGACAGATCGGGTAGTTGTACATCACTTTTTCAACCTCTCAAATTTCACTGATTTGGAGGGATAATCAACCTGATTCAGTAGCAAAAATGGTGAGGTGGTCTACTTTTGTTCATTGATCCGTTCCCTTGCTCAAACTTGTCCAAAACTCATCAAGTTTTTTTGTAGAATATATATAAGTTTTCCAGTCACACACCAATGAGTTTTTTGAAAACTGAAAAATTTCAGAAATTTCAGGTTATTTTCAGATGTAGATTCAAGTGATTCTCTTGTGCTGATCATCAGTTTGGAATGTGCCCAACCGTCGGAATGAACTTCAGAAAAAGTTTGACACTTTTTGAGTCACGAGCTCTCGAGTTATTCTGCTCCCAGCACAAAATGTATGGGTTGGCTCTTTGGCTCTAACTCGACTGAAAGTGGGTTAAATAAACTCAAATTTCAACAGAATGTGTGTCTTTCAATGGCCTATAAAGACTTTTTTCAAATTTTGTAGTTTTTGTGATTTCTTTTCGGTAGTTGATTGAAATTCTCCAAGAACATGTTTAGACACACATTATCTAAGCTATTTGAACTCATTCGAACCATTTTCAGTCGAGTTAGAGCCGAAGAGCCAACCCATTGCCTCTTTGCTCCGAGTATAATAGTACAACTAGAGAGCCCTTGCCTCAAAACAAGCCAAAATCATTATCGTATTCACTTTGAAAAAAAAATCAGCACAAGGAAGCCTACATCTGAAAACATTCTGGGAACTCGGAAATTTTTTAGCTCCTCAAAAACCTATACTGAAGAGTTCATATAAATCCCACAAAAAACGTGACGAGTTTTGGACATATTCAAGCCAAGTAATGGATCACTGTACTTTTGCACGCTACGGTATGCTTCATTTTCGACATTGACTATACAAAAGAAAAAACATCCGTTAATCCAAAAACCGTGGGGCAAATTGCAATTGTGGGCGTGACCAAAAGTGGAAAATCAACTCACAATGACATTGGGTCCATGAGGTTGAGGAGTTGCTCGAAAATGATTTGGGGAAGTTCGAAAAGCGGAAAATCCAGTTCATCTTCCATGATGGATGGGGAAAAATCGATGGTCTGAAAGTTTTGTTTTTGTGAAGGGATAATAAGAAGTTTGAGAATCATCAAAAACGAAGAGCGAACTTATTGCGAAATTCAAAAAATTATCCGGAAATTAGAAGGGGAGAAAATCGATAAATTTGGGGTCAATATTTCTCGAAATTATGCCAAAATGTAATTTTTTTTGTCTAGAAATCATAATTTCTGATTTCATTTCGAGAGGAGACACATACAAAAAACAAGGAATATTCTCAGAATTCATAAAATAATTTAGGACATTTTTAACCTCGCTCTCTCTCTACATGGAGGGGACAACAGAAGCCAGCTGCACGATGCGTTCCATTCGATTCTTTTTCTCTAGCACTCTCTCATCTTCTCACACTCTCTAAGCGTTCCACATCTGCCAGAGAGGGGGAGAACAGAATGCATGGAGGGTGGTAAGGAAGAGGGGAATTGTATTCGGAATCTAGCTGTCTCTGATTCTCTGCACCCTCCTAGGCGAATTTCCGAAAAAATTGACCTAATTTATCTCAGTTCCCGTGACAGATAACAAAAAGTAGTTAACTAACAAAATATTGCTCACTTTGTCAGAAACATTTTATTAGTTGACCACTTCTTCATATCTGTCACGGGAACCGAGATAAGACTGGTTAAATAACGATGCCTTTCTGTTACAGGCTGCCAATATTTTCAATAGAAAAGAGTAGAGCGTCAAATTCCGAATCGATCTGTATAGTCTTCATGGAAATTGAGCCACTTTCCGGAAAGTAATGACATCTATAAACATGAATATGGTGCATCGTACGTTTGGCATGACACGAACAAGGCAAGGAATGAGAAAGAGGAGGCGAGGAGGAGAGTAAAAGGGGATCAGTTTCTCTTCTTCGCGAGAGTGTTCATGTCTGCATCTCCATCGTTGAGGGCCAACGGAGGGGTAATTAGAATTCCTATTCTCTTGCTGTGAGAATACGAATGGATCGAAAGGTGTCGGGGGGTCTGGGATCCCAGTAATTTTTCTCAACGGAGTGAACCCCGTCTCAAAACTTCGACCCACTTTTTCTCAACGGAGTGAATCCCGTCTCAAAACTTTGACCCATTTTTTTTCAACGGAGTGAACCCCGTCTCAAAAATTTGAAAAAAGGTTGAGAACTTCTTCGGCGTGTCGTTTGCGAACCCGGTATCAGATTTGACGACGAGTTACCATTCTCGTGAAAGAAATTGGTAGAAAAATGATCTATTCAATAAAAATTCAAAAAGAATTACATAAGCACATGAGATTTTTTGAGGGGATAGGAAGCTGAATGAGCACAGAAAATCACAAAAAAAAGTTTGAAAAAAAAACATCGAAAAGAAAAATAAATTATGCGTAGAGGTATGTGTGTTTTGTTCATTTATCCAATATGGGGTCGGCTTGTGTGCTCCATTGAGAATTTTCGACTTGTTAAATGGAGCGCACTTGCCAAGTCCCCCACTATTCGTTTTGTTTCGAAAGTCGATTCGGCATGCAAACAAACATCATAAAAAGTGGGTCGTTAAAAAGGTGTGAAAATGAAGAAAATTTTAATGTATGTGTTAATCTATATGGCCTGATAAGAAAAAAGGGGAAAGAAAGACTCTTTAAGAGCGAGAAAAGACCTAGACGAGCAAGTGCGCTCCATTGAGAAATTGCCAATAGAGCGCACTTGCGAGAGGATTAAGTGTTGTACTTCGATGGAAGAGATAATAGAGGGGTCGGGAAAAGCGGGGGAAACTCAAAAATTCAAAAAATTTAAACGGAAGACTGCACAAAGTTGGCACCGGGCGACTGACGCTGCACGTTGTACTCGACGGGCTGTTGTTGAACGTAGCCGGTCGGTCCCTGAGTGTAGATCACGTCTGGAGCATACTGTGGAATTCCCTGATTCTGAATGTACTGTTGGGTGGTGGGCGTGGCCAGCGGCACGTTCGAGTATTGTTGAGCGACGTTGTAGGGTGTCACCGATGGCACCGGGGTGTACGAGGTCTGGTTGACCGGGGTTCGGATTGGGGCGTTGTAGCTGAAGTATATGGATTTAGGCTCGTTTTGAAGCTGAGAATGCGCTGAGCTCAACATTGTAAATTTTATCGAATTTGGACTAAAATTGATCGAGTTGTGGTAGTTAGAACTGTTTTGGTCCAAAACCCGGAAAATTTAATTTTTCTCTTTAACAGCCGTGTTTATACTCATTTTGAAGCTAAAAACGTGCTAATTTCAAAAATATAAATTTCATGAGTTCTGCACAAGGTATTGTCAAGTTATAGTGCTCAAAACTTTGGGGGGTCCTAGGTCTTGAAAAATCAAAATTGGCAAAACCAGAGCTTGTTTATATTCATTCAAAAGCTGAAAACACGCTGATTTCAAAAATAAAGTTATAATCGCATTTGCACTGAAATTGATCGAGTTGCGGTGAATTCAAGTTTTCTGAGTTTAGGACTTCCAAAATCAATATCTCCTCATTTTACTCGTGCTCAGGCTGATTTTAAAGCACCCCTTGAACTGATAATAAACTTCTAAAGTTTTTGAAAATAAAACTCACTCAAAGTTCTGAGTTGGAGCCGGGTTGTAGGCGAAGTCAGACGCTGGTTGTTCTCTGAAACCACTTTCAACTTTAATCTACTGTATCACGGGAACCAAAAGCGCTATCAAAAAGTTTGCAACTGCAAAAATGTGTAAAATTGAATTGTACACATTTTTGTAGTTGACAACTTTTTGATAACTGTTTTTGTTTTTGAGATATATTTGTTGAAAGATTAAAAATAGTGGAATCTCACTGAAATCTTTAAAAATTTTACCTGAACTGTTGTGGTGGTTGTGTCCACTGCGCAGAGTTTCGCCCAGAGTGCAGCCGCTGTTTATCCTCTCCTCTCATCTGGAAATTCAAAATGTTCAAATTCATCAAAAATTTGAGGTACAAATTAACTTTTAAAATCCTATCCTCCCCCTCCAGCCGAGCCTCCGACCGCCAAACCCGCCGACTTCGTATACGCCCTTCTTCAGTGATTTCCTGGTGAGCGACGTAGCCTAACTGGTATGCCTTTTGCCCACCAATCTCATGGTCCTGGTTCGACCCCCGACCCCCTCAAAGCTTTTTTTCCTTCTTTTTTCATGCTTGTTGTCCCCTCAAATTAGTCGGAACGTCCGAGTTTCCCGCTTTCCGAACTTCGCCTCCCGAATGTCCACATTGACCTTCCCTCGCCAGGTTTATTTGCAGAAAGCTTCTGTTTTTTCTCTGCGTCTCTCTTACCCACTACACTCTCTCGTCTCGACTCTTCGATCTGTTCCGTTCACATGCAAATACAAACATTACATGTACATATGGATGATTCCTTCTCTCTCTTTCTCTCTCTCTTCGCCTCCAAAAGCATACGAAATTCTTCTTCTTCTTCTCCCCGTTTTGTGGCGAGCCGCCCATCTCGACATAAGAAGAAGAAGAAAGGAAAAAGGTGATGCATATATATATGCAAAAATCGTATAGATTGGGAGGAAGGAAGACTGTACTTGGAACTTGTAACTTTCCGTAGTCTTTGAAAAATTTTCAGTGGAGGCGGCCCAAAAAAAGTCAAGGAGTTGTGGTGCGGCGCGCTCTTGTGATGGTCCTGCGCCTCTACTTCGCTGTGAACGTGCTTGGTGCCGCTGGTTGCGTTTTTGGCCGAGAATCTCACGACGGGGGTTCGAACCCCAATGGGGGTAAATTGTTTTGCTTCATTTTTTGAGATATTTAGAGGTTGGGAAAGTGGTTGAAAGGATCTAAAAAGCTATTTCGTCGAATTTCAACTTTCCAATCTGGTTGTTAAAGATCTACTCCGAAAAATAATATTCCGAAACTTACTCCTTTCACAACAACGACATAGATGGCGATGATGACAGCGGCCAACAAAAGTACACCACCGATGACGATGGCGAAGACGACGGCGATCTGAAACGTGGAAAAAATGATTAAAAATTTTTGGTAGAGAGTAAAATTTGGCCTAAAATTTGATCTAGCCCATTTTTCAGTTCTAGTGATCCTCCAACTCAAGATTTCAAAACGACAACTCTACAGTAACCTGCGGTCCATTTCCAGCGAACGGCTCGTCGAAAGTGTAGGCTGGATGTCTTCTTGAGTGCATTTAGAGTGAATGCACAATAGCTATGGCCTTGATGAACAGAAGAGGTCCAATGTTTGGACACCTTTAGGGGAGAGAAAAGAGGAGAGGACTAGTGAATTTGTGAAGTCATGGGTTGGAAGGATAGGGTTTCCCTATGGAGATCATGGGTGTGTGGGACTTTTGGTGGTGAAGGTAAGGGAATCTAGGCCACGGCTTTAAACGATAATGATTCTGAACAAGATAATAGGCCTATTGTTTTACTCAATTCTAGTTTTTAGAACATCCTGAAAACTGCTTCAAACATTGAGTGTCTTGAACTCAGTTTTCATACTCTCAATTTGATTTTAGGTTTTTTTGAGAGACCAAGAACAACTACATAATACAGCCAAATTTCAAAAAAAGTCCGAAATGCGCTCCGACCTATCAGAAGCAGCTTCTACAGATTTGAGAGCCAATGCCTCAATCATGTTTTTTTTTCAGTGTTGATTCAAAGCCTATCTGAGAGCCCGTAAAAAGTTACAAAATATGTATAATATTCATTAAAATCGAGTGTTCAAAACCTCCAAAAAATCAACTTGAAGTTAGGGATATGGAATGCATCAAGCTCCTCTTATGAGCTTTGTAACAATTGCTGCTCCGCCGGCTCAGTTTTAAAGCTACAAATTAAAGTTTTGGCTCATTCGAAAGCCCTTAAAAAATGACATAACATACTAAGTTTTCACACGATTTGAAAAATTGGAACTTCAGAAAACGAGGTTAGAAGCTCGGGTCCTTTAGGAACCCTTGGCATTTTGAACCCCCAATTTTTCTCATTCGTCCTTCTTTTCTGATTTTCCTTGACATCATAGAAATTGATGTCTTATGAATTCTTCTGAAGGAAAATGTCATATTTTTCCGAAAAATGCGAAAAAATGTCTTTACGGACTGATAAGAAGTGGAAATGCGAAATTCCCAACTAAGAGGTCACAAGTTAAAGTTCGTGGTATTTTCTTTCGGAAAAAATCAAATTTCGCGCGTAAAATTTCAAGCAGAAAAAAATAGGATGTCTACCTTCTGCCAGAAAAAAAACTGAGTTGGGATTTTCAAAACTTCCAAAAAAAAATTTTTTTTTTTCAAAAAAATCTAAATTTTCGGAATCATCCAAAACTCTACAGTAGTGCTACTTTCTCCGAAAATAAATGGCAATGACCTAGAAAACTCTATTTTGGGTTTCTAGGCCCCCAATACTTTCCGGGGTTTCTCGGTCATGAAAGCATTCATTTTGGTACTAGATCAAATTTTCCGCGGGAATTTGAATTTCCCATTATCCAAACCTCAATTTTCCATATAAAAAAGATAGGTACGTACCTGATAGTTATACTGGTTGTGATTGTACGACATGTTGGTGCTGTGCTCTGATGAATCGTATGGTTGAGTCACTCTTCTTCTTCTTCAAAATGATAATAATTAAAACTTTTCCTTCTTCTTCTTCTTCTCCCGATACACAACCAACGAGCGGTGCGGGAGCGGAAAAGCGAAAGAGAGAAAGAAGACGGTTGAAAAATTGTATGTGGGGGGAGATAGTAGAGAGAGAGAGACAGAGAGGGATTGACTGAGTCAACATTGGAAAATAAGAAGAAGAAGTTTTGAAAGAGGAGAAAAGGGAGGAACAAAACATGCCGGCACAAACTCATGAAGAAGAAGACATCATGTACAGTATGCGAAGATCAAGTCGTAAGGAAGATTAGAGGACGGGGAGTTTGAACGGTATGAACTTTGGGGGCTGTCGGATCCTAGGCCACCTCTGGCTTTTCATGTGACTCTTTGATCTAATTTATCTCGGTTTCTGTCATTGATATCAAAAAGTGGTCTACTAATAAAATGCTCAGCTTAAAATTCCACGCATTTTGTTAGTTGACCACTTTTTGATCTCTGTTACAGGAACCGAGATAAATTGGGGAAAGTGGCGGAAAGTTATGGTATGTGTGTCTGGACGTTCTTTGTGATGTGAGACTTATTAGGGTTTCTAGAGAGGTTTATCACATAGTCTAAAAATTTTAAAACTCGAAGTGCTACGCTATCAAAATTTCAGCTTCACAAAAAGTTGACGAAATTAACCGAACCAACATAAGATGTACTCTGAGGTTTAAGTCGATTTTAGGAATTGAAAGATCCAGAAATCCGACAACGAGACCATCTTAGAAAGTTTATGGTGGTCCGAGAAAACATCCTGGCCTAGAATCCGACAACTCGGCCATCACTTTAGAGGAAGTTTTTGATATTTCAAAACCGAATTTTGGATACTTGCCGCTTAAGTTTTCTGGGCCATAACTCATTTTTCAGGGGACACATTTTTACGACAGTTGTACAGAATTGAAGGAAATTACAAGGAGATCACTTTTAAACTTGTTGACACTGTGAACTTTCAAGGAAAACAGCTCTGAAGGGTGCTTGAGATAAAGAGAAAGAAACATAGAACGCTTGATAGTTAGGTTGGATTCAGAGGAGTTAGGGTTTTCTACTTTCAGTTAGCCTTAAGGTTTTCTATTGTCTTTATAAGTGGAATATTTCCCTTTCGACAATTCCCATGAAAATCGGTTGACTTACAGTCAAGTTATGACGGAACAAAATTCGCTGAACAGTTTTCAAAAACTGCCCACTCTGAAACTCGAAAATAGCATTCATGCTCTACGGCAAAAACACATCACTTCCAAAAAAGTCGAGCATGTTTGCAACAACAAAACGATCAACTCTAAGCCTTGGCCTCTTCCCGGCCGATTTGTTCCGGCCGACCGGTTGGCCAAGTATGGTGGGGACTCGAGGCTCAAGTACTGCGGCGGTAGGGAAGTGTGATCAAAGGAAGTTTCCTATCGGTCACCGGGAACCATTGAAGTTACACACTCTCAGTCGGATGGTATGGGCTCCAAGGTCATATTTTTCTCTTCTAAAATCATAAATGGTTTAACAAAATCCGAGAATCGAACATGGTGCATCGACCGGGAGAGCTTCGATGGACAAAATCTCATAAAATTGAAACTCCGCCCCTTTTCGTCCTATATAAAAGCTCGTACAGGTCAGAGCTGGTGCATCACTTGGACTCTCATGAGTCATCTGCCTGCTGACCATTTCTGAGGAACACTGAACAGACTGATAGGAAATTTTGAGTAGATCATTTTCAATTTTCAAATTGTCCAAAATTCCAGATCTCACATGAGTCTTGAAACATCGACCTGGTATAAGCCATTGATTTTTTCATTGTGTTTACAGAAACGTCGGAAAAATAGAAAGAAAAAAATCTGTGAGCCGTCTCACATGGGTGGTATGTTTTCTTGTGTTTGTCACGTTCTCGTACTGGCATTGGGTTACAATAGGAGACCCTTTTTTTTGGGGGAACTTTCTGAAGTAATGGAAGTTGTCAAACTGGAAATTAATGGTTTTTCATCTAGCCCTGGTTCAGAAAGTTGAAATTTGTATAAAATTGTGTGAGAAAACGAAAAGTTCTAAATGTGATTGGGGTTCAAAAAATGGGTATAAAAAAAGAGTGAAGCGCTTCAATTTCAGAATGTAGACGGACAGGAGAGAAGAATGAGACTGAGGTGTTTAATAACAATAACATGGACTGTTTTGATAAGGAAGTTGACAGGGAGTACTAATGAAGAATGAAAAAAGAGGGTTGGAAAAAGAGTTTGAACTTTCTGATTTGACTCGAAATGAATCATGAGTCAGGCTCTTGAACCAAACTTTGGGTGAGTTCAAAAGTTAGTCATCATTGTAAAATGATCTAATTATTCGAATAAAATCGATTATTTGTCTTGAAGCACCATAACCTGGCCCAAAATAATGAAGAAATACGGAGAGTTCATTGGACTGGTTGAAGAGTCAAAAATTCGAATTTTAGAGCATAGGGGTTTGTACTGGCTCGTAAAGTACTTTTCTAAACACAGAAAAAAGTCAAAACCAGTTACGAGAATCTACGGTTTCAACCAAAGGCATACCCAGTAGTAGTAGTAGTAGTTCTAGACATACCCAGTTAAAAACGAGATAGTAGTGCTTCCTGTCAGTGAATTGGGTGAGAATTTGAGCTCGTTTTGAACTCGAAAATGAAATTTATGAGGATTTTTGATCTACCAATGATAAAATTGCACCCTAGTCGTTTTGCACCGAAGATTCATACGACAATACATGCGCAAGAGCGGAAAAATGATTTACAAAAGAGAAGAAACAAACTAGGTCACTTTGACTCAGTTTATCTCGGTTCTGGTAGCAGATATCAAAAAGTTGTCAACTGACAAAATGTTGCTCATACTGTCCTGAACATTTTGTTAGTTAATCGCGTTTTGATACCTGTCACAGAAACCGAGATAAATTCGGTCAAAGTTACGGCAAGGAACACACGATTTTCGGTGACTGGGAAGCTTGAAGAACATGAGCAAGAAAATCAATAAGTCTCTGAAAAGACTAACACCGAGCACAAACAATTTACGCAACAAGTAATAACGTATATTAATAAGTACTAGAGACGGAGGTCTGGAGGTTCAACCAACGGGTTTCCCCTTTCTCTTCTTCCAACTCGAACACAATGCAAACAACGCCATGTTCTTCCCCTTGGCTTCCCTGAGCAACACAAATATACTCTTTCACTCGGTGGAAAGTCTGCCTTCGTCGAGGCTTCATGTAAATAAGGGGGCGGGTACGTGTACCTATAGGTCTAGTAATATATGTGTGTCGTAATATATTGTTTGATAACAGATTTGCGGTTAGGTTTAAAGGCTCGGAGCAGAGGACTACTATGTGGTTCACAAAAACTCGATGTGCCTTTAAATTTCCTGAAAAAAAATTCCTCTGGGTCACATGGAACAGAAATACAAATACACAAAAAAGAAGAAAAAATAGAAAGGAAGACAAACAAGAAGAAAACGATTGAAAAATACACATGGCGGCTGGATGGCAACAAACAAAATGTGTTTCCTGGTGTCTAGAAATGTATGCGAAATGCAAAATTCCAAAGAAAAAAATTTTGGACCCAGGTGGAATCGAACTTTTGACGTGCTCCCTATGGTCATCCTTGTTATCCACTGCGCCAGGAAGCCCAGCGCGCGCCGGGCTCTCAAAAGCAACATAGAGCGAGGCGTCGCATGGCGCAGTGGGCTTCAGGGATGACCATGAGGCGCGAATCGAAAGTTCGATTTCACCTGGGTCCAAAATTTTTTTGCGTCTTTTCTGACTTCCCAGACATCAACATTGGTATGTAATACGTCACCAGGTACCCCTCAACACACCCTCAAAAACAGACAGACCGTCTGAATAGTGATAGTGGCGGTTGGGGCTGTTGATAATAGGCTTGAAGCCGGGGGAAAAGAGGAAACGATTACAACATACACATAAGACATCAATGAGGAGGTTGAGGAGAGGAAAAAGTGGGCGGAGCCTAGAGGGGGGGATGAATCAGAAGAGCAGAAGAGCAAAAAGGGAACGAGAATGAGTCAGAAAAAAGGAAAGTATGGGCATGTATGTGTGGGACTGGTTTGGACGATGAGTAAGAAAAAATAACTTTGGAGAAAAAAAATTTTTTTTTAATTTTTCAAAAAAAAAATTTTTTTTTAATATTTTTATATGAAGTTTAAAAAAGATAAGACCAATATTTTGAATTTTCTCACTGTAATTTTCTGTCGATTTACTGCAAAATGACACTTTTTTTCTGTTAAACAATTTTTTGTCCATATTTTACGTACAAATATATGTATGACAGAAAAGAGAGGGGAGCAGTTTTATTATCACCTCTTTTTTGTCATTCGCTACCGTGCCACGAGATGAGGTCGTAAATTTTATGAAAGAATTGCGTTTTGAGAGACGGTTAGTAGAGAGATGGAGGGGGAATGTTGGCTTGAAAACTTTCAGTGAGCTTCAAGTCAGTTTATCTCCAGACTCATGAGAGCTATCAAAATTTCGTTAACTACAATAATATTAAGCGTAACATTTTACACATTTTATTAGTTGACAACTTTTTGATAGCTTTTATGGTTCAAAAGTTATAAGCGTTGAAAGTTAAGCGGCCAGCCAGGGGAGGTGCAGAGAAGCTAGCTCATTCTGGCTTCTCTGCACCCTCCTCCCTATCTCTTTCTCTCCTAGGCGAATTTTGAACGTTTTGAGCGAACAGCCCGTTTTAATTACAAAACGTTTAAAAAAAGTATTTAACGAAAGTGAGGAGAGTGCAGAGAAGCGAGAGTGTTCTATCTTCTTTGCGTCCTCTAGCTTTGAAGACCTGTAACTTCTTAACCGTTCACGTTACAAGGAAGTTGTAAACTAATAAAATGTGTAACATTTTACACTGAACATTTTTGTAGTTGACAACTTTTTCATAGCTGTGTAAGTTTTGGAGATATAATCGTTTGAAGGTTTCGACAGGAAATTCTAGCTTCAAATCCTCCAACGTTGTCATTTTCTCGGCTGATTTCGTAAAAATGGAGTGATTCTCTCAAAACCAAACCGTCAATAAATGCGCCGGCTGATAACCAAACTCGAAGAGTCTTAGTCTTAAATAGACGCGATTCTGAGAGAGGAAGAGAAAAGTGACCAAAATAGGACTATTTTATTATCAATTAACACCGAGACCCAGCACCCGATATAGAAGCCCAATGAGCTTCTATTTTTGGATGTTTAATACTATTAGAGGAATACGACTACTTGAACTACCTGATAAGCCGGTTGGAGGGCACAGTAATCAGAGAAATTCGTGAGAATCAAAGGAATCAAATGGACAGAAGAGTTGGAGCAGTGAAGAGCCAGTTTCAAGCTATAATCGACTATAACTAAAAAACCAAAATAGCTACAAACAAGTTGTTAACTGCAAAAATATTCAGCGTAACATTTTACACATTTTATTAGTTGCACACTTCTTTCTAGCTTTGATGGTTAAAGAGATATAAGTGGTGAAAGCCAGAGTTCTCTGCGCCCTCTTCTCTCTTGCTCCTTGCCCAACTTTGAACGCTTATAACTCTTGAACCGTGATAGCTTGAAAAAACTTGTCAACTAATAAAATGTGTGAAATTTTACGCTGAATATTTTTGTAATTAACAAAACTCTGATAGCTTGTAGGAGTCTTGAGATAAATCAGTTCAAAGTCCACAGATAGAAAACTGACACGCTAAAAATATCGCTTCCAAATATAAGCAAAACCCCTCAACACACCATATTTCGCATTTCTACATTCTCTTATCACCAAGAGAAGTTTCTCGGAGAGTGATGGGGGGTGGTGGTGTCTCCCTCGGTGTTTGTCATCAAAAAGTATGTGATAGAGGAGGAGAAGGGAAAAAAGCACATCAAAATATTGTATGTGAATATGGAAAAAAATAAATGCATATTTATCAGTGATGGAGGAGATTCACACGAGATATGTGTGGTGTATTCAATTATAGATGATGGTTTTTGGGAAAAATGGGACAAGTGAAAACCGTGCGGCAAACTGCAAAAACAGCATGCCAGGGTTGCAAGAGGGGCGGAGCTTAATGGATTGTTTTTGTACCCAAACCCCCCCCCCCACACCGAGTCTCAGTTGAGATTAGGAATATTCAAACTTTTCCAAACGCTTCAAAATTAGTCACCTGCGAAACTATGAAATTTTGCAACTTTCAAAAGTTGCACACATGTTCAATGTACAATAATAACGTAATGTCAATATAGAAAAAATGCCTATCAGTTTTTTTTGTTCTGAATCACAGTCCTAAAAATTGACCCACACTTTAGAGAGATGAAGATGTTTGGTGTTGTTCTTTGTTATTCTGACTAACGCAGTTGGAACGTTTCTTCCGAAATGATATGAATTTTGGTGATTTAGTGATTTTCAGTACAAAATGGCCAATTTTGAGCAGTTAAAAAAGTATGTTCTAATTACTCGATTTCTATGAAACTTGGTGAATATATTAAGCAACTCTAGATCTTCATTTTTGTGTACGACAACTTTTCACGAAAACTGCTGTGAAGTGAGTTACGTTGCGTATAGTCACGCGACATTGAAACTTGGCGCAAACTTGCAACTTTTTCGGACCAATGATCTTCAACGAGGCATAACTGTCTTGATTGTGATTTTCGTAGAAAGCTGTGAACTACAAAAATGTAGATCTAGAGTTACTTGATACGCTCACAAGTTTTCAAAAAGATCGGACAACTGGAACATGCTTTTTCGACTGCTCAAAGTTGGCCATTTTTCCCGGAAATCACACGATTTTTGTGGTTTTTTTTTGATGAGAGATCACGCGCGAAAAATATTGCATTGAACAATAAATAGGGTTCCAGATGGAAATATGAATAAACGGGCATCGTTAGTACTCAAGTTCTGATGGTTAGTGAAAATGTGAAGAAATTTGGTCCTGTGGGACTTCGCTAGCGTTAGTTAATAATAAAGATCTCAATGAGAGGTTCTCCTATTTTCGAGGGAAAGATCGACAACTTCACTGAACATAAAAACCATTCGAAATGAATGAGCATCGAAACTGCGGGAAAAGTATGCACACATACATGTCCAACTTGGGAAATGCCCCCTTCCTCTGTGATGACTCAACTTTCGCTCTTACATTCTTTCCAACTTTCTATGACTCATTTTAGAACTCGGTGTTGTGTAGGAATATGACTGTTTTTTGAGACGGAAAAAGGGGGAATCGACTTTTATAATCCCAATAAAGTCTTGATACATCCATATAAATCAATCATGAAAATTCCGGGTAAAACAAATCGCACGAGTTGCAAAACGCGCTCCATGGATGAAAATCACTATAAAAAAATGAGAAGGGTTTTCAATGGAGCGCGTTCGCATTGAGACTATGAGAAGGGAAGCAGAAGAAGGATACATAGGGGGAAAAATAAAGTGCGCTCTATCGATAAATATATCTACAAAAAAACCACGAAATTTTCACAAGTGCGATGAAGCGATAGAGCGCGTTCCGATAAAAAAACCAACCAGTAAACATAAAATGAGATCACATGCAATAAACAATCATAAGAAAAATCTAGAGCTCAAAATCCTTGGGCATACACGGCGAGACCTCTCTCTCGTCCATTCTCCTCATTCTCTTCGGAATGGGCGTGGCCAAATGAACCGCCTTCTGCGGAGGGGGCGTGGCTTCGCTGTCGTTGCTGTGGTTGATGATGGCCGAGGAGACGGTATCGTCGAGAGTGATATGGTGGCGTTTTCGGGAGCCGAATGGAGTACGGTGGATTCGGCCGACGAGCTCCAACATTGAGCGACGTTGCTCTTCGGGAAGCGTCTGAAACATGGAAGAGTTTTGATGGCCTAGGAATCTCAAGAAGGTGAAGAAATCTATAGAATTGAAAGCCGAAAGTTCAGTGGCCTAGGAACCCATGAATCGATTTTGGAGGCCTAGAAATCTCTCGGAATGGTCTAGAACCTCTTGATACCAGATTCGGTGGCCGAGGACTCTCTTCTGATGGCCTAGAAACCTCCTAATGACCTAAAAATCTCAAAACCGCTCAAACAATCCGAACCTGAATGGCCTCGTCGAACGCATCCCTGTGCTCCTCGTACACCTGTTTCACCGTCAGTTTGTGCTTGATTTGCTTCTCGAAAAAGAGACGGAGCTCGTTTTGATGAACGTCCAGACGAAATCCGTCCACCTCCGAGTAAACGGTGTTGGCGAGGATTCTGGAAATGGCCGAGTTTCGCAAAAGTTGGGGGAGTTCTAGGCCATTGAGGGCATTCGTGGAAGTGACCTAGATTTTGAGAATTTGGAATCGAATTTCGACCCGAAAAATGATCGAGAACAGCTGAAACTGAAATATCGAAATTGGTGGCCGGAGTTTGGTTTTCTCGGTCATCGAAATGAATTTTTTCAAATTTTTTCAGATTCCTAGGCCCCCTTCCTCACCCCACCACCGCCTGCAGCGTCCTCATCGTCGCCTCGTATGGTGTGCCCTGATGCTTCTTCAGCACCAACCATCTCGCCTTCTGATGAGCCTCGCCTCCGCACGTCTTCTGATTCCACGCCTCGATTCTTGCCGCGATTCCTCTCTGTTGCTCCCAGATCTCCAGTGCCGACGTCGCGTCCGTTTGGAATGTCGCCCAGTACCGGTGCTCCGTGACGGACTGCTCATCGGGCATGTATCCGTAGGAGATGATCGAGACGAGGGGGCGCGTCAGGTGGAATCTGAAAATGAAAAGGGGTGGCCTAGAAATCTGAAAATTGGAAAGTTAGGCCGTGAACTTCAATTTGGCTGGACATCTTTCTAGAAACTCAAGAATCGTCCACTATCCTATCAAATGGAAGTCGAGATATTTCGAGATTTCGAAGTCAAAACCTCCGAAAATCCACTTTCACCACTTTTCGATAATGCATGGCCTAGAAATCCTACGAAGAAATAACTCGACCGCTAACTTTTCTCCAAACGAATTTCCCGGTAATTT
Source organism: Caenorhabditis sp. 40 LS-2015 (assembly GCA_900536305.3). Classification (NCBI taxonomy): domain Eukaryota; kingdom Metazoa; phylum Nematoda; class Chromadorea; order Rhabditida; family Rhabditidae; genus Caenorhabditis; species Caenorhabditis tribulationis. Next base: position 80,487 of record LR543251.1, on the reverse strand, counting down.
TCAGCCACTTAGCGTCGAAATTTTTGAAAATCGAAACTGGCGGCCGAGAAAACCAAACTTCGGTCACAAATGTCGATTTTCAATTTTCAGGATTAAGATCTTAAAACAGTTTTCCAGTCCGAATTCGATTTCGTTTTGAATTAGAAACTGAAATGTTGTGTCACCAGGAAAAAAACAGAATTTTTCGAAATTTCGAAAAAAGTTTGAATTTTCAGCATATTTTCTGGTGGCTCCAAATTTGACAGTATTAGAAAAGAAGTTGATTTCGGAATCAAAACTTTTCAAATTTCTAAAAAAGTGACATGTTTTCGTCGATTCTTCATCCAAAGTTTTGTGATTCTCGAGTGAAAACTTTGTCAGAAATTTGAAACTTTCAGCTATTTAAAAAATGTCGATTTTCACACAATTCAAGTTGAAATGGTTTCATTTTTGAGTTTAATTCGGTCATTTCTAGTCCAAAATTTTCGATTTTCAGCTCTTTTTCCCTCATTTCCCGCACCCAATTTCCCCAAAAATCTCCTTCATCGCCTCGCCAACTTCTTCCTCGGTGGCTCTTCTGTCATCATTTTCTCCCACCACCAGATTGTCCACCATAAACCGTCTCTCCAACTCTCTTCGCTCCATCCTAAATTCAAAGAAAAGTTTATTTTCTTTGGAATCTGAAAAACCTCAAAGAAATATCGGCACCAGAGTAGTATAGCAAAAAGCACTGGGTCTTGTTTTTGTAGTTTTTTGAAATTCAAAATTTTCGATTTTTTTCACATTTTTATCTGCAAAAAAAACTTCTGAGAAGGTGATTAATGGTATCAAATGATGGGAGAAGGAAGAAAAATGATAACGTTGATGAATGGGGAGGGGGAAAAAGGGGCGGAGCTTAGGATTCTAAAATTCTCAGTGGAAAAAAGTCTAACCCATTTCTAATTTTGGGGGAAAGGAAGGCCATATGAAGAATGAAAACATACACAAAATAAATTGATGGATACATACATAATAAGGCAATCAGAAGGAAGGCGTTAGTGATGGAAGAGAATCCCAGCGGTGGCCTAGAAATTCGAAAACCAATTTTTTAGCCACAAATCAAAACTTGAACCTCATGGCCGAAAAAAATCTGAAAATCTAGGCCACCGATTCTGGGAAATTTCCTGGTTGGTGAGTAAATGATACATATCAAAAAAAAAGGGAGCAGTGTGTATGAATAAGAAGGGAAAACATAAGACCGTAACATTTTTTTTGTGGTTTGCGGGAATTTTTCACAAGTTTTTGTGGGTTTTTTGAGGTTTTTGTTGGGAGAAGAAAGGCGAGAAAATTGAAGAAAGAAAATTGATAAAGAATGTCTAGAAAACCAACCAGTGGTCAAAAAAAAACGAGGGGTGAAGAGTTTTTACAAAATTACATACAAAAAAATTGAGAAAATTCAAAAATCAAAAATTTTCAAATATCATCCATATCAAAAGTGCCGAAATCGTCGGCGTCGTTGGAGCGATTCGCCTCTTCTTTCGAAGAACTTCCGTTCGCCTTTTTCGACGAATTCGAAGACGGAGCCTTGGCGGGCGGTGGTGGAGCGGACGCCGGTGGCGTCTTCTTCTTCTTCGCCGATTTCCCGTTGGAAGTTCCATTGGATGCTCCACCGGAGCCATTCCTGGCGAACGACGTCGATGATTCGGTGTCGAAGAACTCGTCGTCATCGCCGCCGCCGCCGCCACGTGGCGACGTCTTCTTCTTGTTGTTGTGGAAGTCGTCGTCGCTGCTGATGTCACGCATCGCGTCGGCTATCGTCGCGACGAACTGAAAACGATGGGGAATGAGATGAGAAAATCAGGGGTCTCTTAGATTAGGGGAACGGTGGGAAGTTGGGTCTTGGGTCTTCAGAGAGACATTTTGGAATTTCAGTCAGATTCAAAAGCGACAAGTTTGAGTTCGGGTAGTGGTTCCAAACAGTCAAACTTCAAGATTGAAAAACTGATGGCCTAGGAGTCTTTTTTGAATAAAGAAACGCATGCAACCAACAAGCTCAAAATATGAACATGATGACGTTCAAAAAACTGATTCTCTTCTTATCCAACCCAAAAACTCCTGAATCTTACATCTCCATTGGTGGTACTCGTGTAGCCGGAGCCCATCGTCGCCATATCCGAGGAGCACTGATCGATGTTGTACGAGTTGGCGGAGGTGTACGAGCCACACTCGATGCGCGTCGCGTCCGCTGGGATCGCTTTTTTGGCTGAAAATTGGAAAGGTCATTTTCTTGAACATTTTGAGCTCGATTTTTTTCGGTTGGCTGCTCTTCCTGCTATTCTAGGGACAACCGGTCAAATCTGAGTATTCGATTAGTCTCCAACTCACTAATAGCAATGGCCTCCGATCCAACGAGCACTGGAATCGACTTGAACGACGCGTTGGATCCCTTGTTGCCTGGAGACATGAGGCACGGCTGATCGTCTTCGCGATACTCGAACAGTCCGAATTGAGGCCCCTGCCAGAGCCAGCGAGGCGGGTGCGAGTAGGTACGGGTCTCGACGTGTGGCGTCCAAACCTGGAAGAACTTCAGGGGGTTAGAATGGCTATATGGCCTAGGTTTCGACAGTGTGGAATGTCTGCCACAAGTTTTGAGGTTCAAAAACATCCGGGAAGATCGGGAAACTCTCGCTCACCTCCTCATCCTTGATCCTCTTGGGCTGCTCATGATCCGGCACAGCGTACGCCATCAATGGGCACTGCGAGTTAATCGGAGCATGAATATCGGCGTTGTTCTTGGTCCGCTGCAGAATCCATCCGCCCGCCGGCGTGATATCAATCTGTGGCAGGGCCTCGAAGTTCGGCTCCGGTGTCTCCTTTCGAATCGGTTTGATCTCGTGCTGCATCACAATCACCCCTTGTGCCGGGTCCACTTTCGCGACGATCAAAGACATCGAGGTCAACGTTTTGGTCGTCTTCGATAGCTTATTGCAAGTGGTAGAGTTGGAACTTCGCATTCGGAACAACACAGACATTCTAGACACTTCCAGACGCTTCCTGGCGGCCACGGTAGCGTTCGATGGAGTTCCCTGATAGGAGAAGCTCGTCATATCCGCCGCCCAGGCTGACAGATCCTCTTTGGTGTACCGCGAGTCTTTGATCTTCTCGGTGGCGGTGAGAAGCAGCGGGGGCGGGAAGGGACCGACGCGAGAGTTACCGTTGGTCTTCGCGAGCGTCGGAGAGTTCACAGCGACGGGGTGGTCTTTGGTGTAGCTGCACGAGTCGGCCATGGCTCGATGCCGGCTCGGCCCAATGAGCGCCGTCACGTCTGCGGCATCGGTGAGTCCGGCGGATCGATGGAAGCGCGACTCCTTGTTGACGAACGTGTCTCCGTGCGTTCTCAGATTGGGCTTTCCGCCGAACGGACACACAGCGAACACGTGGGTAGTCGCGTGGTTCGTCGTGATGGCCAACCATCGGCAGTCCTCCGAGAAGGCGCTGGAGATCACCTTGGCCGGCGTGTTTCCGCGGTTCAGTTTATAGAGGTGTTGCACGGAAGCCAGAGAGGACGTCGTCGCGTGTGGCATCAGAAGGAAGATGTTGAAGCCGTTGGCGTTAGCATCAGCGGACAGGACGAGTCGCTGATCGGGCGAGAAGGCGATGTAGGAGATCGGGTCGACGTGGGCCACGTAGTGACACATGACGGCTTCCGAGGAGTCGTGCGAGTCTGTGGTGGAGGTGGTGGCGGCGGAGAGGTTGAGAATGGTGATCACTCCTTGCGGATGGTTGTTTTTCGTCGAGTTTCCCGACGTGGCGCCGACGGACTCGCTGATCGATTTGACACCACGGGAGAAGTACTGAAAGTGGGGTACATGTTGATGATCTACCCTTTTACTTTCTTGGGGTTCTAGGCCATCAACCTTGAATGACCTAACTTCTCAAATCTCGGATTTCTAGGCCACCGAGGTGTTTGTGGTCTTTTTGGTCTCTAGACTGAGATGGCCTAGTTTTCCACTGTTCGGGGGTTTCTAGGCCACAAAATCCAATGAACTATTTCGATGGCCTAACTTTCTGAACACGCAATTCTTAGGCCAACCAACTCACACTCATCGCGTTGAACAGATGATCCGTGTACTTTTCGGTCGCAGCGGTCTCCACCTCTGCTGCCAATCCGCCGCTGGATTGGAGACTCGGGTCGAGCTGAAACTTTGAAATTTGAACCACATGGCCTAGAAAAATCTCACCTTGGTATCCGCATAGGCCAACAGTTGACACGACAACGACAGTGCCGGCGGGTTGTTCTCCACGGAGGGCGCTGTTCGAATCAGTCGGATTTGCTCGAAAGTCAGAATATTGTAGGCGATGGCGCGGTTGGCCAACGAGACCACCAGGAAGCGATCGGAAACGTTCACAGCGCACACGGGTTCGTCAAAGTCGAGTTTCTTGACCTCCTTTCCGGTGAGAAGGGATTTGATGGAGACGGAGCAGTACTGACGGTCCGGGTGGTGCGATTGAGCGTCGACGATGGCGATGAGAGGGCGCGACTCGGCGAAGGGATCCTTCTTGCCGCGCAGTCGCAGATTGTTCGGAAGCACTTTCAGCGCACGGATGGGTCCTTGTCTCTCGGAGAGCACCTCTTCAAAGTCGGCTGGCGTCTGGAATGGTGTCTGATCACGGTAAGGGGGGTCGGCTTATGAAGGGTGAGGGGGGAAAGAGTCGAAAACGTTTTAAAAAAGCGAAGCATAGTTTGAAACACTTACCGATCCCATCGTCCAGATCTGATATCCTCGACACAGCCCCACGACCAACACCTCCAATCGCTCATTCGGATCGCCGGCCTTCTCTACCGTCGTCATCTGAACCCACTCGGCCTTCTCGGCTGCTATCTGCGTGCCTCCCTGCGATTGACTCTTCCCTCCCGACATGCCCATTGCCATCAGATCGGCCATCTGATTGGCGAGCGTCTGTTGCTCCACGGCACTCTGTTTCACAATCTGCCCTCGCGGGTAGATTCCTTGATTCGCGCGCGGTTTGGATGAGATGATCGTGTTCATCGAGGGAATCGGGGGCGGAGCTTGTCGTTGTTGTTGTGTAGACAAGGAGGAGTTCAGGGAGTGAGTCTTCCGGGGCGGCGCAGACGGATGATGATCGTCGTCGAGGGACATGTCCACGAGCATCTCGTCGACTGCTGGTTGAGGAGCCGGAGGGGCTGATCTTCGTGGATTCGACTGAATCACTGCTTCTGAAGGTCTTTGGGGAAGAGCCTCCGGTCGGGTGATGGGCTGAACGTCGTCCTCGTCCTCTTCCGGCGAATCCTTCACGATCTCAATGCGGATAGTTAGACATTGGGAGGAACTTGTTTTTTGGGGGTTCTTTTTACTTAGACAGAATCTCAACGGAGATTTCGGTCTATTCTGTGTCTCTCGAGATGATTAGATTCTGAAGACTCCAGAAAACTCTAGAAATGAACAAAAGAATTCAAAAGACTCCAGGAGCTTTCGGAAATCTCTAGAAGGTTCCAAAAAACTTCAATAGAATCCAGAACTCGCCAGAAGCATCCAGATCCATTTCAGAAAGCTTCAGGAGACTCCAGAACTCTTCAGAAGACCTCAGAGAACTCTAGAAGTTAACAAAAGAATTCAGAAGGTTCTAGAAGTGACCAGAAGTCTGACTAAAGATGTTTGGGTATTTTTTCGAACTTCTGGAGAACCAACTTGTTCCAGAACGGCTATGAGATTCTGAATCCGTCAGATTCAGAATTTCCAAAAAAATCAAAAACAGAATGATCTCCTCGAAATTGCCTCCGATTTGTGTACTTTTCAGCTAATTTCAAAACGTTTAAAATGGTCAAAACTCTCCAACTAACTTTTCGGCTAGTGAGCTAAATTTCGACGATTTCTTTTGCTCGAATTCCGGATTTGCTCATCTTAAAAATCAGTAGGAATTGATCCTAGTGTCTTTCCTTTTTCCACATGAAATTTGAGTATCACTCACCGGTCGACTACTCAAACTACTTCTATCGTCGGACGAGCTGAAATCCAACAGGTCCCCACTAATCTTTCCGTCTTCTTCGGCGGTCGGTGCCACCGTGTGCTCTTCGACGACAACGTCTTCTAGCGTCTCCTCGGTTTCTAGAGCCTTCTCTACAACAGTGACGTCTTCTACTCTCTCCTCCTCGACGTCTTCAGAATCCTTTGTCTCTTCAACAACGACTACAGTGACGTCTTCTACCTTCTCTTCGTCTACAGACTTCTGCTTCTTCTTTTTCTTGTCCTTTTTCGATTTTTTCGTCTCTACTTTCTCCGTTTCTTGTTGTTCTGGTGGATTTTGAGGATGTGTTTGTGCCTCCTGAAAATGAAGAAATTCAGTGATGGAATTCGGAGAGATTGGAAAGCTTCAAAAGTTAGTGATCATTTCGCTCACAAAGTTATGGAAAATCCGAGAGATTAGGAGGAGACTGGAAACTTGGTCAAGGCTGAATTTGGTTCGAAAAACTGAATTTTTTGTGTCGTTTCTGCTTGAAATTAGACCGCAAACCGTGAGACTTCAGACGATGCTTTTTGATAAAAATACGATCGAGTTTTTGACTGAAATTCGAGGAAAGTTTCCCAGTTGGATTCTAGATGAGATTAGATCATTAGAACACACGAAAGAAAAAACAATGGAATTAGAGAAGGAAATTTCTAAAAAGAAATTAGAGCAAAGGATAGGGAGAGAGTAACTATGAGATGAGGAGGGAAAAACAGAAAACTTCACACACGAGAATCTGAAAAGTGGAGAATGGATCAGAAGTTGGGGAGAGGGAAGTCAAGACAGCGAAAGAGAAGAGGAAAAGGGTCGAGTGAAAAAGGATTCTGAAAAGCTTGAAAGTTCAATTGTTTTATTAAAATGGGAATTCCGAGAATCAAGGTACCAAGACCGTTTGTTTCCTGAAAAGGTCGATTTTTGATAGCTTTGAAATTGGAAAAAATTGTCTGTGAAAAAATCACTTTTTGAATCGAAATTTGATTTTTAGCAGGATTTCCAGAAGAGTTGAGAAACAACTTTTCAATACCGAATTCTCTAGGAAAAGTCAATTTTTGAATGTTTGACAGTCCAAAAGGAGCAAAACTTGACCGTCTCGAAACATTGATTCAAAACTTTAACTCGAGTCAAAAATTGCTGAAAACCGGACGAAATGTATGAAAAATTGCACATAAAAATTTCGATTTTCATTTTGAAGAAGAAAAAAGCATCTTCGAGGGATCCGATTCCAGACCTTTCTATAGTCGGAAATCATTTTAAACTGGTCCAAAAATTCCGAAAAAAGAAAACCCAGAAATGAGTTTTCTATTTTTTCAACTGAGAATCTGAGGCATTGAACAATCTGGATGCTCAGGATCAGTCGATATCGCTGACTTCGAAACTTGAAGATGGATAATAAAAACAGCAGATTTTCAGAAAATTGGATTTCGAAAAAAAAATGAAGAAGGTCAGTTGGAGTCTTCTTCATCTTTTTTTTTTCTTCATTGTCTGGTCACCTGATGGAAATGAAAGTGAGGAGAGAGTGAAAGTCAGTGCTTTTTCCTCTCTCTCTCTCTCTCTCTCTGTCAGAGTGAGAGAGAGAGAGAGAGTGTCAATCAAAGAGAGAGAGTGCTAGAGACACAGACGGTGAAAAGTGTGATGATGATGAAAGGACGGGAGAAGGAGGACAAAAAACACGAAATTTCCAGTCGAAATTTATGTGGATCGAAATGGCAGAGAGAGAAAGTGAGTGAGTGTGAGATCACGAGACGCAGACACAAAGGGAACATCACAATGGAATAGAATACGAGGAGAAGTTCTCTTGAGTAGTATATGGAAACTCGTTTGGAGAGGAGGAGGACACGTTGAGGAGGATCGCAGATTTTGATCTAGAGGATTTTCTCAAACTTTTTTCGTTGGATTATTACCAGAGGGCTGCGCCCCTCTGGGGCCCTTCGGGCAGGCCTAAAAAGTTTGATCTACCGGTGCAAAACTATCGCGCGAAAAACTTTCCCTGGAGAAAGAATTTGGTTTTTGAGCCCGCATGAGCTCATTTTTTGTCGAATCGAAAATCGAAAAAGACGGGCATCATTCAGGCACCATTCCTGATAACCTGTGAAAATTTGGGAAGATTTGGTCCAGTGGGGACTTCGCTAGGGCGGGAGACACGACACAGACAGACACACACACACACAGAATTTTGCGTTTGTTAATAGTAAAGATTAGTGAAAATCTTTCTGGGTTTTGAGTGTTGTAGAGATTTGAAAATGACCTTAGTTTTCGACCTGGAAATGAACTTCAAAAGTTTCAGATTTTAGTGGTTGTGAGAAAGTTTGGTAATTTCAACCCGATTTTAGATACTTTCAAACGTTTCGCGAGCCAAAAATCGGAAAAATAACCCTCTACAATTCAAAATCAAAATCTAGACATTTTCCAGTCCAATTTTCGAAATCCTGAAGTTCTCCTCGAAATATTAACGTTCCCAGTGTTGAGTCTTTAGCGGTAAAATTTTTTCGCGCGCTTTTTACAACACTGACAGATCAAATCGAAGTAATGATCTACCTGAGAAGGGAGATCGAGATGGAGCGCGTCGGCAGCACTAGGAACGTGAATATTTCAAGGAGAGTTTCTAGATTCCGAAAAAATTGACTGAAAACTGCCTTGACTTGAGGAGAAGGACTATTGATTTTGATTTCGAGCAAAGAGGGTGGAATTTCGAAAATTTGGGTCATCAGAAATTTGAAAACAGTTCGAACTGGAAAATCATAAATTTCAAAAATTTCCAGTCAAACCAGTTCATTTCAACTTTCAAAACCAAACCATCCAAGCCAATTTTCTAGTCGAAAAAAAAATCGAATTGTTCGACTTCAAAAATCACCAACCTAGCAGAAAAACAGCCAAGTCGGTAAATAAAGTGACGTCTCTCTCTCTCCCTATCTCTCTCTATCTCCCTATCTCTCTTTGTTGGCCGTAGCCATGCCAAAAATTGGTCACAAATCGATTGTGGTCATATATAGGGAAAACGAAGAGGATGGTATTGTCAACGACTGGAGGCTAGACCTCCTGACACCTCATCACGAGGAACAGGGCATAGAAAGAGAGGGAGAGAGAGAGAGAGAGAAAGCACACACATTGGTACATGTATGTTTGGACGGACGGATGGGTGTTCGCGAGAGAGCACATTTACACTTGCTAATTATCCACGGCTTCTTGTCTGGATCGATTTAGACTCTCTTTTTTTGGGTTGAAAGCTCCGCCCATTTCTGATCTTGGCAGTCATTTTCAAAATTCGAATCGATAGGTTTTTGAGTCAGCAAAATTTCTGTCAGAAAGTGAGCTTTGAGTTTTTACAGATAGAGATATAGTGCTCAATCTAGAAAGATTTCTTTGCTTGAAATCATGTTTTTTCGTATTCAAAAATGGATAGACTTTTATCCGTTGCAGGTTTTGGTTATTCAATCCATTTGAGCCAGAATCCGTTCTATTCTCATTTTCATCTTCTGGAGCTTCTGATCTTGCACTCTTCTTTTCATAATGAAACATTATATGGTCTTGCTAACGTTTCCTTGGAAAAACTACCTCGTAGTTTTGTGTAAAAACTCGAAATTTGGAGATTCTCGCAAAAACTAGGAGACTTTGGACTCATGAGTAGACCACCATAAGCTTCCCAACGGAATTCCGTGCACTTTTTGTCCATTCAATCGAAGAATTTGGTCAAATTGATCAACGAAAAACCATTAGGAACAATGTGAAGGGTCGTTGAATTTGTTTGGACCATTCGACAAATTTCTTCGATTAAATCGAAAAAACGAATCCAGGGAAACTGTGCGGTGTTCAATCATGGGCACAACCCGTTAATTTCCACTGAAAATTCGAGAAATTTCATTGGAATTCAGGTTCTCATTGAACGCAGAACAGTCGAATCCTGTTCTCGAACTTCTCTGTCGAAGCGAAAATCCAGAGTTTCTCGAAATTTCGACACTCAAAAAGGAGTCTGAGAGCTTTAAATGCTCCTTTTCCCAATTTTTTTGCGTAAAATTTCATAATTTCTCTCTCTCTTCGCCTCCTCCAAACGAGTCTTCACTATTTTTTCGACTAAGAGAAAAGTGACAAAAACTTTGTGCAAAAACTATACCGTTGGAATCGTTGTTCCAACCGCCTCTGGCTCCTCTTGTTCCTTGGACACCTCCTCGAGCTCCGCCTCCTTCTGAAGCTCATCCGGCTTCTTGACCGCGTCTTCTGGCGCTGAAACCATCTCCACGACGTCTTCCGCCGCCTCTTTCTCCTCTTCTTTCGGCTCGGCAACCTGTGCAGCGGACTGTTGAGCCTGCGGAATCGCCGGCGTCGAATTCTGAGCCCTCGTCGCCGCCTTCTTCTTCTTCTTGGATCCACTGCCGCCGCCGTGGCTCGGATTGTTGGGTAGTGGTGGCATTGCTAATAGAGATCTATATCTAATGGAAGAATTCTAAACAGCAGGAAAAAAAATGGAAGAAGAGAAAAATCGACGAGGGAAAAAGAATGGGCGGGGGAGTGTGTGATGATGAAATCTTCTTGGCAGGAGGAAAAAACCACTGCTATTATTATCAGTAGTAGTTGGTAGAGGGGATCATCGATCTCTCCCTCTCTCTCTCTGCTATCAGTTTTTTTCTCTGTCTCTGAAAGCAGCAGCAGAGAAGAAAAAGAAGGAGAAGAAGAAGCCTCAACCAGCCAGCCAACTACTTCTCACGTGTAGTCGACACATGGGCGAGAAGTTCCCCTCGCTGACTCTCTCTTCCTTCGGCACACTCTCTCGCCACGTGGAGTCACGAGGGATGGTGAGGCATGGAGAGACGCAGAGAGACAGAGATGAGGAGAGAGGAGGAGGAGGGAGGATCCATGAGCAGTGTGCTGGTGCTCTCTCGGCACTTTTTGCTTTTTTCTATTCGACGACGGCGACGAAAATCGATTTTGCTTTTTTATTCCATTTCTTTTTTCTTTGGTTTTTGTGTCACAATTTTCGAGCATGAAATTGGACATTTTTCAGGGGGTTTTTGGACATAAAATTCAAAAATTTTGGGGCGAAATTGGCTGGAAATTGAAGAATCTAGAAATGTACAATCCGCCAAACCAATTTTCAGAACTTTTCCGACGAAATCAGCTGAAAATTTTAAATTCAAAATTTTGAACATTAGGCTGAAAATTTCGAGATTCTTCGAGAGATTTCTATGAAATTTCCACTGGAAAACTGGCTCGAAATTCAAAATTTTCGAACTTTAGGAAAGCTACAGCTTTGCTTCAATATCTTTCGAAACTCAACTTTTGACTATTTTTTTCAAAAAATCTGGCAAACACCGATCTCCCGGTATTGAGGCTCGAGGGCTCGAAATTCGGAACTAGATCAAAACAATCGCGCTGAACTCGAATCTGACAGTCAAAATGCTCAAAATTTCCATTTTCAGAAGTTTTGGGTCAATTTTCAACCAAATTTTTTTCAAGGTTTTTGGGCTCAAAACTCCTCAAAATTAGCCCATTTCGTCTTGAAAATCTTCAAATTTTCTGCATGTTTACACTCGATTTTCCATCCTCCTTCCCCATCCCATCTCTTCTCTCCGTTTTCGGCCGAAAAACGAACGAGATGAAAAAAAAAACAATTCGCACATGATTCGATCATCTCTCTCTCTCTCCCCCTCTCTCCGTTCTCTCCTTATTGTCTCCATCGGTTGTTTCCCATCTTTTTTTGTCGGCGATAGAGATGTACAATAGCGATGCCACGACACGAATCTCATTCTCGCTCTCACTTTCTCCCATTTTTTCTTCTAGAACTTTCTGACAAAATTTTCTTCTCCAATTTTTTTTTGGGCCGAGAATTTTTTAATTAGCGAAATATGGACAGGGCAGCAGTTTGATAACGAAAAACTGGTTATCTTCCCGTTGAAAAATCGAAATTTTCTATTTTCTGTACACAATTTCGGGTAGAAGACTACACTTTGAGATGGCCAACTTTTCGGCGGAAATTTTGAAGAATTTCAAGTTTTCCAGTAAAATTTACCTTAGTTCCGTGGATTTTGAGCTGAAAAACAAGGATTTTGAGGCCAAAATAGGTTGGAAACAGTAAATTTAACCCAGAAATCATCAAAAATTCGCAAAAAAATATTTATCGAGGATTTTTGAAATTGAAAAAAATTTTGTTTTCTAAATTTTAATTCAGCTTTTGATACATTTTTAGGCGAATTCTGCGATTTTTTGTGCCATCTTTCATAAAATGTTCGATTTCTCCCCAAAATTTCGTATTTCGAGTTTCCCTCTTTGCTTCTCAGTCACCACGCATTCACTCGTTTCTCACTCATTTCCACTGAAAAACATCCCCAAAAAAGCAAAATTTCCCACAAATTCCTTAAAAAAGAAAAAAAATGACCCGAAAATCACCGATTCTCTCGAAATTCCCCGAAAATTCCCGCCGAAAAAGAACGAATTCAAGCTGCCGCCGAAAAAAATTGTCAAACGCGTTTTCCGCTTTTCGCAAGCGCGCTCCACCGGCCACCGTACCCTCGGCTTGTGGTCGCGTTTTCGTGGCGAGACCCGCCGCTCACTCACCCGTTTCGACCCTTTCTGCCTCCAAATATCTTTCGATTTTTGACATGTTTGTCGATGTTTTTTATCAATTTTCCCAGTAATCACGCGATGAAATGACGTTATTTTTCGAATTTCCATCGATTTTTCCTCGAAAAAGTCGAATTTTGACCTCGAAAATGGGATTTTCGCTCGAAAAAGTCCAAAATTCGAAATACTTGCAGATCTTATTGGGTTGTTCGAGCGATTTCCTCGCAACAAATGGAAGGAGAAAAGCTGAATCTGGACAATATCATCTCCAGATTATTGGAAGGTTTGTCGAAAGTGTTCGTCGCGAAAACCCAAATCTTGTTCGTTTTGCAGTCAGAGGATCCAAACCGGGGAAAAATGTGCAACTCACGGAGAGCGAGATCAAGGGATTGTGCCAGAAATCGCGGGAAATTTTCCTGAGCCAACCGATTCTGCTCGAGTTGGAAGCTCCGTTGAAGATCTGCGGTGAGTCATCATCGCCCAAAACTCGTAGCCGTCATTTCCTTCAACAGGAAATTAACATTTCCATTTTCAATTTCCGCTCTTTTTTCAGGTGATGTGCACGGACAATACTACGATCTGTTGAGATTGTTCGAGTACGGAGGCTTCCCGCCAGAGTCCAACTATCTCTTCCTCGGAGACTATGTGGACAGAGGAAAGCAGTCCTTGGAGACGATCTGCTTGCTTTTGGCCTACAAAATCAAGTACCCAGAGAACTTTTTCCTGCTCAGAGGAAATCACGAGTGCGCGTCGATCAACAGAATCTATGGCTTCTATGACGAATGTTAGTATTTTCAGCAGGATTTATTGGAGGGCTTATCACTGATACATACGGCTTAAAGAAGATGTTGTGATGAAGATCGATCAGTTTTCTAGAAACGACAAAAAAAATCCGCTCATGAAATTTAAAAATATCAAACTATCTCACCGGTGATGCAATACGCTAAGTCAGACGAGTCTAAACCTGGCTTTGAATTCGAGTTCTTCGAAGACATCGCCGCTTCCAAACGGGGTGATAATGAGGCATTTGTCTGAGGTGAAAGAGATAGAAAATATTCAAAATTGACATCGTTGAGCGCCAATCAAGCTTTATTGACTAGAATTCTCTAGAATTTCGCACGTAAGTGAATTGAAATCTGGGCTTTGAGCATCTAGAAAGCTATCACAATTGAAATTCCAAAAGAGTCAATTTAGAGAAACATCTGAATGCATTTCCCTGCTCAACATCCAAATTCAACAATCTTTCAGGCAAGCGGAGATACAACATCAAGTTGTGGAAGACGTTCACCGACTGCTTCAACTGCCTGCCAGTCGCCGCCATCATCGACGAGAAGATCTTCTGCTGCCACGGCGGTCTCTCGCCGGACCTTCAGTCCATGGAGCAAATCCGTCGTATCATGCGGCCGACGGACGTGCCCGATCAGGGATTGTTGTGCGATCTGTTGTGGTCGGATCCGGATAAGGTTTGTTGTGATCCATCTTTGTTTGTTTGTGTGTGTACTGATGACAGTTTTAGTGTCGCTGTTTACACGGTTACTATCGAACAACAAAGCTTTGCAAAATGTTTAAATATTGACACTTTTTACAGGACGTTACCGGATGGGGAGAGAACGATCGAGGCGTTTCGTTCACGTTCGGACCAGAAGTTGTGGCCAAATTCTTGCACAAACACGACTTGGATTTGATTTGCAGAGCCCATCAGGTGAGCATTCGGATGGAACTTCTGTATATTACTAGTACATATTGAAAGAAGAGGGTCCTGAAACGTTCGCTCAAAGTTTCAACAATTGCCGACAACATTCGGGAGTGGAGTTACAAGCTTCTGAAGTTTCCACCATGTAGCGAAACTGCAAACTTCAGAAGCTTAAAACTCGATATCTACAAATCAGTTCTTTGTCTATCAACTCCTTCAATTTCCAGGTCGTGGAAGATGGCTACGAGTTCTTCGCCAAACGCCAACTAGTCACACTGTTCAGCGCTCCCAACTATTGCGGAGAGTTCGATAACGCCGGATCGATGATGACAGTCGACGAGACGCTCATGTGCTCGTTCCAGGTGAGTGAGCCTCCTTCTAAACCTCTTCGAAACTTGAAATTTCACCTGTGATGCAATACGGTTAAGTCAGACGAGTCTAAACTAGGCTTTGTACTTCGAGTTCTTCGAACGCATCGCCGCTTTCAATCGGGGTGATAATGAGGCATTTGTCTGAGGTGAAAGTACAGAAAAGATCTAAAACTGATATGTTTTGTGTTGAAGAACCCAATGACCTGAACTTCTTTCAGATTCTGAAACCAGCCGACAAGAAGAAGTACCCATACGGAGCAGGAGGAGTTGGCTCGAACCGCCCGGTCACCCCGCCACGAAGCGCGCCAGCCGCGCAGCCGAAGAAGGGCGCCAAGAAGTGATATAATAAACACACAAATACACCCCCGTTATATATATACATATATCTTTTTGTGTCGATTTCCTCTGTCTCTTCTCCCCTTTTTGCTCCATCTCTTCGTCGTTTATCCATCTGTAAATACTTCATCTAACACACACACACACCACGCCATCAGAACACACCGACATCGTTCGTTTCGTTTTGTTACACACACACTCCCTCCTCATCGACTCCTGTAGTTGTTGCTCTCTTTTCGACCCATCCATTGTTTTTCCCTATCTATCTAAAGAGTTTCTTCTTCTTCTTCTTCTACTTTTTAAAATTCTTTAATTTTCTCTCCTTTTTTCGCTAACAAAATTTCGAAATGATCTTCTCTGTGACAAGCTGACAACAACACACACACAAACATACACCATACAGATTGAAGGACTCGCCTTCTTTTCTCTCTCAAAACTTCAAAGCTTTCTCTGTTGTCACCTTCTCCACCCCTCCCCACCCACCCCCTCCCAATACTTTATCTCTGCGGACCATCATTCTTTAAGTTTTTGTCAATTTTGATTTTATTCAAAAATAATTCAAACCCCCTCTTCTTCATAGAGCTCTCCCCTGAATTGCTGGCTCAATTTGACCCCTCGTAAGATTCTAAGATCAAAATAATTTCTTCCCCTTAAAACAATTCCACCCCCCAATCCATCCATCTAAAAATTCCCTTCCATTCTTTTTATATTGTAAGCCTAATCTACTATTTTATATGTATTGTCGAATGTTCGAACAAGAAACACTGAAAATTTTTTTGAAACATTTTGATCCCAAAAACGTAGAACAACTGGTCCCCTATTAAGCCCCTCCCCTTTTATTCTCTAATCCTCTTCTCTCTAATAAATGAGTAGTTGTGTCTCCAAGGAGAGTGCACCCCTTCTCGCCGCATAGCCAGACGAACAGAGTCCCCCCCCCACCACTAGCCGGCAGAATATCGATTTTTGGCTCCACGAGCAGAGCAGTATCCCCGCCTTCTCGTTTTCGAAACTCCCTGGAGATTTCTCTGATTCTCGTTTCGAAAAATGCTCCGCCCCGGCTCATCGGTTAGTTATAATAGGTAAGGGGGGAAAAGAGCGAAATTTCGAGTCTCTTGCTCTCTTTTTCTAGTGCAATGCACCATGTCACGATTGATGCTCATCCGACGGAACAGGCGATCGTGGTGAGATTTGACGCGGCAGGTGGGTGAAAGTGGAAGGTTTATCACTGCCCTAGAGGGTGAGAGTTCGTTGTTGCACCCATGGCGCAGGCAGTAGGGCGCTTGTTTTTGGAGAAAATAGGGGTTGTTGGTTCGATTCCGACTGTGGTAATTTTCCTTTTGCATTGTTTTTAGAGTTGTGAAAATGGATTTTGAGTTGTTTCAAGTGATTTTTAATCGAAAAATCTGAAATTTTCGATCTGGAAACCTATTTTTGGCCATTTTGGTTCCGGTAATTCCTCTAATTCTGCACTTTCGATGTCCTTTTCATGTAATGATTGCTAATTTTCAAATTTGAAGGAAAAAATGAGACTTGAAAAATGTGAAAATATAAAGCTTCTGTTTTTTTCCGGAAAAAAGGCACCTTAAGAAGGCAAAAAGTAGGTGAAACGAGGAAGGTTTATCACTACCCACAGCCGCTCTGTCAGTTGCTGCAGGCGTGGCGCAGGCGGTAGAGCGATTGGTTTCGGAGAAAATAAGGGTTGTTGGTTCGATTCCGAGTGGGTGGAAATGTTTTTTGCTTGCTTTTTAGAGGTGTAAAAATCGTTTTTTTGTGAATTTTGAGGGGAAAATTCTTTAAAATTTCACTAGAAAACCGAAAATTTTGGTTTTTCCAGGTTCCTCTCCGTCGAGTACATTAAAGAAGCGAGCGTCATCGGCAAATGTGGAGTCTTTAGGGCATCAGAAAGTGTAAGTATTTAGAAATTTGAAAATCCAAAAACGATAATCTGCTCTATCGAAAAAAAAAATTGATGTTGATCAGAAATTTCTAGAAAGTCCTCAGGAAACTGAAAATTTGAAAAAGATTTTTGAGGAAAGTTTTGAAAAAAAATATTTTTTTGAAATTTTTTTGTTTTCAAAATGTTGAAAATTTCGCAGTACTCAACAACCTGTAAAAAATGACTATCGATGGAGCACATTTTCAGCATCCACCTGAAAGAAATGACACCGGAGGTGGACATTCGCGCTCTATCGAACGTCGTCCTTCAGAAGTGTCTGTTCATTCCGGCGACGTCACGAAGTCAACTGGAACAAGTACTTCACTATCTTCAAAGGAGGGGTACCCCTCGGATGAGTGCTCGATCCAGAAGCTCTTCGGCTGTCTCTTTCGAAAGAAGGACCAGTCAGGTGGGACAGATGATGAATGTCGATTTGGATAAGGTGGATGTGAGTGTTTTTTTACTTCATGATGATTGCAAAGGATTCAAGTACTGTATTGCGCTGGAAATTTGATTTCGAAAAAATAGGAAAACTTCAAAAAAAATTGTTTTATTCTTTCAAAAATGGAGTCGATTTTGGGACTGACTACCAAACGTACGCAGTGATATAGATTTTTGACATTTTCGGGTCCCCTCCTTTAGGACCCTTTTTCCAAAAATTATATCGACGGGAGCCAAACTTTTGGGGCGACTAGTCGAATTGAAGCTGGCAGTAGGTTTCCGGGTCCTGTGTTACCCCAAAAGCCGTGAACGCTTCTACCGTCTGGTGGAAACCGACGGGAAGAGAAAGCCGGCGCCTCTTGTCAGCAGCCAGCAGCCGACACCTAACGGGTTCCGCCGCTTACCGCGCTTTGTGTGCCAAGGGGGGCGGAGCTTGGCGAGAAATGGGGTATTTGAAAAGTTCTCGGTGGATTTTCACTGAAATTAAGGTTACAATATGGCATCATCGGCAAAATTGTCCAGCGATTTTTCTCCTTTCTCAATGTGTTTGACCTTTTATCCCTTTGCTCACCGCTGATTTTGCACTCCACAGTGTCGCAGGTCAAAAAACAAAACTAACACCACAGTTTGGCTTCCGAAATCCGTTTCAGGTCTTTCTGAAATCCGTTCAGGTCAGAGCTTTCGGGTCCCCTTTCGAGGACCCTTTTTCCAAAAATTATCGCGACGGGGAGCCGGCTTTGAGGGAATTGAAAATGATTCTTCTGGTTGATCCGTAGGATTTTTTGGGGTATTGGCCAGAGGCTTCATTGTCCTACACGGACGAAGTGGCTCCCTGTCCTGTGTTACCCCCAAAGCCTCGGACGCTCCATCCGTCTATTGGGAACCAACGAACACCGAAATTCGGCGCCTCTTATGCAAATCGCGCAGCCGACACCTCGCGGGTTCCGCCGCCCACCGTGCTTTTCGTGCGAGGGGCGGGGCTTAGCGGTTTCTTCTCGATTTCGCTGGTCAAAAAGACGCATTTTGTGTCTAAAATAGTGACAGGTGCTAGCCAAAGTAAAAATTCAGCCGGAATATGTGTTTTGAACCTCTAAAGTTCATTGAAAATCATTTGAATCTCTCGATTTCTCCAAGTTCTAATTTTTTGCTGATTTTGAACGAAAAATCATCAAAAATTCCATAAAAACTGTCGTTTTTTGCTATTATCTGCTGCAGAATTGCACACCGATCTCATGTTTCATTAGAAAAATCACTTCAAACCAGGAAAATCCATCGAAAACGTTCAAAATTCGCTTGGATCGCTAAGCTCCGCCCCTTTCACACGAAAAGCACGGTGGGCGGCGGAACCCGTGAGGTGTCGGCCGCGCGATTTGCATAAGATACGCCGGCTTCTCGTTGACATCGGTTTGCAGCAGACGGAAGGAGAGGTCTCGTTTCGGGAACAGTCTCGAACGTGGCGGTGGCTTGAGCAGACCATCCGCGTCTTCAAATAGCAATCCGTGCTATTGTGACCAGTCGGGTCATATCTCCCCGTCGAGATAATTTTTGGAAAAGGGTCCTCGAGAGGGGATCCGGAAGTTTCGTTAAGGTTCTTTTGTTGTGCCATTTCCAGTGAAAAGTTGCACATTTTGCCATCTTTCGACCGGATTTTCACTTTGCATCCACTTGAAACTGAAAGTAATCGTCACTCGAATAAGCCCCGTCCCTCTTGGCATGCTAAGTAATCAATTGGACTTCGACTACTATATCAGCAATTGTTTTCGAGTGATTAGGAGAATGAGCGAAGTCTGAAGTTTGAATGAACAATTGGGAACAGACTTCATCGAGAGTTTCGAGTCCCCTCTCGAGTACCTTTTTTCCAGAAGTTATTTCCGCGGGGAGCCGAACTTTGGGGAGGTGTACGGAACTGTTTGGGAGAGGGCTAAAGAGGTTGTTTGCGTTTAAGCAGAACTTGTACGGAGGAGAATGCAAACGCACTCTACTGGAAGCGCGTTTGAATTTTCAAAAATTTTTCATGTTTTGAGCGAAATTTTTTGAGTTTTTTCGACGTCTGAAGATTGCTCACCTTTGACTTATTATCATAACAAATCGAAAAAAAAAATTTTTCAGAACCAAAAAAACGTTGTCCAAACCAAGAAACCGTTCGAAATGTTTGCCAGCCTGAACATATTCCCACTGAAACGCGATTGCATTTCTCTGTATTCCAGGTCTCCGTGAGCTTTTGGTTTTTTTTTTTCATATTTCTTCAAACCAGCAAATCGTAGGCTTCGAGAGAAAAAAAACTCATCGAAAAACTTGCTAAAAATTGCTGATTTGGCTATGTTTCTCTTCGGAATCACTACGAAATTTGCAATTCCCTCCGAAAATCCACTTTAAACGCGAAAAATCCAACGAAAACGCCGAACATTCGCTGGGATCGCTAAGCCCCGCCCCCTTCGCACGAAAATCACGGTGGGCGGCGGAACCCGTGAGGTGTCGGCTGCGCGATTTTCATAAGAGGCGCCGAAGTTTCGTTGTCATCGGTTTCCACCAGACGGAAGGAGCATCCAGGGCTTTGGGTGGGCTTTTCTGGTTTTTAGGACTAGAAACCCACCAGCTTCTATTCTGGAGGCTAAAGCCCTACGGCACATCGCCGACCCAACCCATGTATCCACCTTCGACGCACAGCGGTCCACTACCATTCCAAATTGGCCTAATTAGCGGGCTGAACCCACCCAAAGCTTTTTGCTCCCCGTCGAAATATTTTTGGAAAAGGGTCCTCGAAAGGGGACCCGAAAGTAATATGAATAGGCTTGTCCAGTTTTCCGGCCATTTTCCTACGTCGGCTGGTCAGAAACTGGAACTATTTCTGAAAAAATCGTCACTCGAATAAGGCCCCTCCTTTTGGCATGCAAACCAATCACTTGATGGGCTTCGACATCTAGGTCAGCTATTGGTTTCCAGTGATTAGCAGAATGGGCGGAGTTTTAAAAGTTTGAATTGACATTAGAGAACAGTCTTTATCGAGAACAGTCTTTCGAGTCCCCTCTCGAAAACCCTTTTTTTCCAATAGTAATTTCGGCGGGGAGCCGAACTTTGGGGAGAGGGACGTTGTTGGTGTTTAATGTAAGCAGAGCTTGAAAATGCAAGCGCGCTCTACTGAGAGCGCGTTCGAATTTTCAAAAAATTTTCATGTTTTGGGCGAAAGTTTTCTAGTTTTTTCGACGTCAAACGATCAATCATCGTCTATGATCATCACAGATTGAAAAAAACTTCTAAACAACTGTTCAAATCGAGAAAAAATTAACGAAAATGTTCGCCAGCCTAAATAAATTCCGCTGGGGCGCTATTGCATTATCCTCTCGCCAGGTCTCCGTGAGCTTTCTCCATTTTGTCCAGACCAGCAAATCGTAGGTTTCGAAAGAAAAAAACTCATCGAAAACCTTGATTTGGCTGTGTTTCTCTTCGGAATCGCGACGAAATTCTATTTTTTTTCAAAAAATCCACTTTAAACGCGAAAAATTCAATAAAAACGCAAAAAATTTGCTGGGATCGCTATGCCCCGCCCCTTCGCACGAAAAGCATGGTGGGCGGCGGAACCCGCGAGATGTCGGCCGCGCGATTTGCATAAGAGGCGCCGAATTTTCGTTGTCATTGGTTTCCACCAGATGGAAGGAGCATCCGAAGGCTTTGAGAGGGTCTCTACCTGGTTTTTAGGACGGGAAACCCACCAGCTTCTATTCTGGAGGCTAAAGCCTACGGCACAACGCCGACCCAACCTACGTATCCACTTCGAATTGGCCTAATTTGCGGGTCGAAACCTCTCAAAGCTTTGCTCCCCGTCGATATAATTTTTGGAAAAAGGGTCCTCGAAAGGGGACCCGAAAGTAATAGCTTCGGCTTTCCGGTCATTTTTCTTTACTGATAATTTTTCTACCGGGTACAATTTCACTTTCAACAGAGAAAATTGGGAAATCCTGAATCAATATGTTCCTGGAATCATATCTCACCATTTTATGTACCTAAAAAGTTTCGAATGTCGCTATAATTTCTGGAAAAGGGACGCGAAAACAGTAGCAAATTGGTTGAATGCGTTTGATAGTCAGTCGAGATTCTTGATTTGACTTCTTACGTTTGATAGTCAGCCGAAACTGAATTTAATTCCAGGAGTACATCGAATGCTTCTACGGAGAGACGTCGGCAGAGAAGAACAAGGGCGCGTTTGCGCTCTATGAGCTGTCGAAACAGCCGCAAAATTTGACGCCCCTGGTGAATAATGGTATGACTTTATTTTTTTTGAATGCGGGGACTAGTTTTCTCTTTATAGGCCATCATCCATTCTTTCAGAAACTCTAATGATGGCTCTGACGCGAGTGTTTCGTGAGGACTGGAAAAAGCACTTCGAAGTGGCCACCAACATTATGAACTTGTTTGTGAACATGTCCAAATTTTCCATGTTCCATGGAATTTTGCTTCATCATAAGGTGAGGGATGGTTTTTTGACTTTAAAATTGTTGCAGTTGGATTTGGCTTGGCAAGAGCTTTCGAATGAGTATAATCATGACCCATTTTGGAGCAGTTGGGTTACAGTAGTTTTCGTGGTGGGACCCAAAATGGGTCCCAAAGTATGCCTTGATTATACTCAAATTGAAGCTCTTGGCAAGCTAAGCTCTGCTGGACAATTTTCAAATTGCGAAAATCAAAATCTCGGGACTTTCAGGTCGGTTCCCTATGTGTGAACGCCATTGAGCATGAGACGAAGAGATACGATTTGTGGATTGCGGAAATGAAGAAAGCAGATCAAGAGACGCAGAGAAAACTGAAAACAGCAGTGAGAAAGCAGGCGATGTTGTTGGCAGGTTGGTGGTCGGAATTTATTTTTTTTCGAATTTCTAAGCCACGCCCCAATTTTCAGCATGCATCACTCTTCTCGTCAATTTGGCCACGGATATCAGTGTGGAGTTGAAAATGGTCCGAAGGAATTTAGTGTTGTTGTTGGTGAAGTGAGTTGAAATTTTTCGTTAGAAATTTAAAATTTCAAAAAAAAATTTAAGATGCCTCCAAATGTCAACGGACACAGCGAGTCCACTGACCACTGCCACTTGCCGTTTCCTCCTGAAACTCTCGATTTTCGATGAAAACAAGACAGTGATGGAACAAAATGGAGTCGTCGAGAAACTACTGAAACTGTTCCCCATCCAAGACGCGGATCTTCGAAAGACCGTCATCCAGCTGCTCTTCAATTTCTCGTTCGACTCGAAAAACCTGCCGAAGATGGTGAACGGCGGACTGGTTCCCCATATGGCATCGTTGATCGAGACCGATAATAAGGCGTTGAATATGATGTACTTGTTGAGTTGCAACGACGACGCAAAAGCCATGTTGGCGTACACAGATGCCATTCAGTTGGTGAGTTTTTCATTTGCATGGCATTTTTTACGTTGCGAGCTTTACATTGAGTCTGAACACGACTATATTTGTTTCGCACCGCAATTCTAAACTGTGTACTTTCGGGTCCCCTTTCGAGGACCCTTTTTCCAAAAATTGTTTCGACGGGGGGCCAACTTTGAGAGGGTTCTTTGAAGTTGGGTTTGGGTTTGTTGTGTTTTGAGGGAATAGCGCATGTGGGCTATGCGGGTTTCCAGTCCTCTGGATAACCCCTCAAAGTCGAGGGCGCCCCTTCCGCCTGGTGGAAGGCCGACGAGAGGAGAAAGCGGGCGCCTCTAGTGCAATACTCGCGGCCGACACCTCACGGGTTCCGCCGCCCACCATACTTTGTGTGCGAAAGAGGCGGGGCTTAGTGGCAAGAGCGTGTTTGAGATGTTTTCGATAGAATTTCTTGGATTAAAACGGATATTTGCAGAAGAAATTGCACTTTGCTGCGATGATAAGGTGAAAAATGGCAAACCGGTTCGAAAAGTTCTACTTTTCTGTTCGAAACCACCAAAATTAATATTATAAATTCGCAGTCTGTTGGCACTCTTTTAAAGGCGCACAGACAAAGTTCTCAGGATATCTCGCCGCGCATTTGATCTCTTTCCAGTTCAATTTTGTGGCGCGAATAAATATAAATTTGGCGCCGCGGAATTGAACTGGGAAGAGATCAAATGCGCGGCGAGATATCCTGAGAACTTTGTCTGTGCGCCTTTAAAAGAGTGCCAACAGACTGCGAATTTATAATATGTTTCTGCTCGAGTTTGCCGGCTGAAAAACGAATTTCCTTGCTTCAAGTAACTCAAAAAATCAAACTAAAGAGCGAAAACCGTATTTTGAGCTCAGAAGTTCCTATTGAAATCTGAAAAATAGTAAGTCTCTCTCATTCACGGGGTTGCAAAAGGGTACATGCGTTTGAGTTTTTTCGAGTTCTCTCCGGCGCGTGCGGCTGCGAACGCGGTCGCTGCGTAGCGCCCCTGTGCAAATTATCACTGAAAAATTCATTGGCACAATGCCAATTGCTGATCTTGGCACTTTGCCAGGAAAGTTAGCGACAAAGCGCGCTTGCTTTGAGTACCCGTTTGCAACTCCGTGCTCATTCGAAGGTTTCATGAAAGAAAATAAGCCAAAAATTGGTTACACATTGCCGTCTCCATACACTACATGCAAAATGATGCAATTTCTCATCAGAAAATCCATTTCAAGCCAGGAAAATACATCGAAAACACTTGAAATCCGAGCGGTTTGCTAAGCCCCGCCCCCTTCGCACGAGAAGCATGGTGGGCGGCGGAACCCGCGAGGTGTCGGCTGCGCGATTTGCATAAGAGGCGCCGGCTGGCGATCTGGCGCTGGTTTCCTCCAGACGGAAGGGGGCGTCCTGGGCTTTGGGGGTAACACAGGACCAGGAAACCCTCCAAGCTCGAATTCGATGAGAATGTGGGCAGTAGGCAGTTGGCAGTTGGCAGTTGGTTAAAAACCAACAAAACCCCCAAAGTTCGGCTCCCCGTCGCAATTATTTTTGGAAAAAGGGTCCTCGAGAGAGGGGACCCGAAAATGTCGCTTCTCGATTTCACTGCTCACGTTTGATAGTCAGTCTAGTCGCAATTCCAAGTTCTATAGAATCTCCAGCGAATCTGATTTCAGTTTTTTGAAATAGGAAGCGAGCTTGAATGCTCTAAACAGATTCGTTTGCCAAGGCGGGGCACGCCTTGGCGTTCCAAAAATTGTTTAGACGGGGGTTGATGGGTGACGGAGGTAGATGGAGACACATTTGATGGCTGCATCGCATGCACTAGTCCCGCTTCCGGATGTCACCCATCCGTAGATACCCGAGTTGAACGGTAGTTTTTCTACAACCCTTCCATCTTTACTATTAACAAACGCAAAATTCTGTGTGTGTGTGTGTCTGTTTGTGTCGTATATCCCGCCCTAGCGAAGTCCCCACTGGACCAAATCTCCCCAAATTTTCACAGGTTATCAGAAATAGGCTCTAAATGATGCCCGTCTTTTTCGATTTTCGATTCATCAAGAAATGAGGTCACGGGGTCGTAAAAAACTCATCAATCTGTAGTTTCAGTTTTGAAAGAGGAGAGTGACGAGTTCACGAAATTAATTCACACATTTTCAAAAATTTCACGTTGTCCCGAAGGGCCCCAGAGGGGCGTGCCCCTCTGGTCTTGCAGAAAAACTTGTCCAACCAGAGAAAACAATAAGCTGGCGGCATATATGCTAATCAGGCAGCCGACACTTCACGGGTTCCGCCGCTTACCCTGCTTTTCGTGTAAGGGGCGGGGCTAAGCGAATTCGACAAATTTCGGTGGTTCAAAGTCAAAATTTCTGCTTCGAACGGCCAGCAGCTGTTAGCTGGAATAAAAATCTAGGCTAATCACTTGCTTTGAACGTCGGAAATAGGTCAGAAACCTTTCGAATGACTCATTTTTCACGGAGACCTGGCGCTGTAGAAATGCAATCGCGCTCCAGCGGGCAGATTTTTAGGCCGGCGAACCTTTTGAGTTTTTTCTATTGTTTTGGACAATTTTTTTCAGTTTTTTCCACACACTGTGATGATAATAGGAGACGAGCAATCCTTTGACCTCGAAAAAACCGAAAAAAATTTCACCCAAAGCATTAAAAAATTTGAAAATTTGAAGGCGGAAAGCGCCTCCCAGTAGAGTGCGTTTGCATTTATATAGCGCCAGGTCTCCGTGCTTTTTGCTATTTGTTGCTTTTCAACGACAAACTTTTAAAAAAGCCAATGAAAACTGACAATTTCGTCATTTTCATTCCAGAATCGGACCGAATATCAGTTCTTCATGCGAAAATCCATTTTAAACCGGGAAAAATCCATCAAAAACGCTTGAAATCGGCGCGTGCCGCCAAGCCACGCCCCTTTCGCACGAAAAGCACGGTGGGCGGCGGAACCCGCGAGGTGTCGGCCGCACGATTTGCATAACTGGCGCCGAATTTTCGTTGCCATTGGTTTCCACCAGACGGAAGGAGAGTCTCGGATCATGGGGGTCGGAACACCGCGACCGGCCCGATCCGACGGTGTGCTCTGATCACATTCAAAAGCAGACCACCCGGGTCTTGGAACAGCAATCCGTGCTGATGTGACCAGTCGGGTCACACACTCCCCGTCTTTACAATTTTTGGAAAAGGGTCCTCGAGAGGGGACCCGATAAGTTTCGTTAAGTTTCGATGAGGTGGTGCCATTTCCAATGAATTCATCTTTCAACCGGAATTTCAGCATAAATCCACCTGAAACCGAGAAAATCGTCAGCCCCATCCTTTTGACACTCATAGTAATCGCTTGATGAGCTTCGACTTCTAGGACAGCAGTTGTTTTCCAGTGATTAGGATAATGGGCGGAGTATGAAAAGTTTGAAAGAACAATTGGGAACAGACTTTATCGAGGCTTTCGGGTCCCCTCTCGAGGACCTATTTTCCAAAAATTACTTTGACAGTGAGCCGAATTTTGGTCAGATTTACGGAACCTTAGGGAGGAGAGAGATTGTTTGCGTTTAGGCAGTCTTTCACGGAGTATAGAACGTACGAAGTGAAATAGGTTTATAACATCGACCCTTTCTCCAAAGATTATTTCGACGGGGAGCCAGACTTGAAAATGTGTAAGAAACCTTTCGAATGACTCCTTTTTGCTATTTGTTGCTTTTCAACGACAAACTTTTAAAAAAGCCAATGAAAACTGACAATTTCGTCATTTTCATTCCAGAATCGGACCGAATATCAGTTCTTCATGCGAAAATCCATTTTAAACCGGGAAAAATCCATCAAAAACGCTTGAAATCGGCGCGTGCCGCCAAGCCACGCCCCTTTCGCACGAAAAGCACGGTGGGCGGCGGAACCCGCGAGGTGTCGGCCGCACGATTTGCATAACTGGCGCCGAATTTTCGTTGCCATTGGTTTCCACCAGACGGAAGGAGAGTCTCGGATCATGGGGGTCGGAACACCGCGACCGGCCCGATCCGACGGTGTGCTCTGATCACATTCAAAAGCAGACCACCCGGGTCTTGGAACAGCAATCCGTGCTGATGTGACCAGTCGGGTCACACACTCCCCGTCTTTACAATTTTTGGAAAAGGGTCCTCGAGAGGGGACCCGATAAGTTTCGTTAAGTTTCGATGAGGTGGTGCCATTTCCAATGAATTCATCTTTCAACCGGAATTTCAGCATAAATCCACCTGAAACCGAGAAAATCGTCAGCCCCATCCTTTTGACACTCATAGTAATCGCTTGATGAGCTTCGACTTCTAGGACAGCAGTTGTTTTCCAGTGATTAGGATAATGGGCGGAGTATGAAAAGTTTGAAAGAACAATTGGGAACAGACTTTATCGAGGCTTTCGGGTCCCCTCTCGAGGACCTATTTTCCAAAAATTACTTTGACAGTGAGCCGAATTTTGGTCAGATTTACGGAACCTTAGGGAGGAGAGAGATTGTTTGCGTTTAGGCAGTCTTTCACGGAGTATAGAACGTACGAAGTGAAATAGGTTTATAACATCGACCCTTTCTCCAAAGATTATTTCGACGGGGAGCCAGACTTGAAAATGTGTAAGAAACCTTTCGAATGACTCCTTTTTGCTATTTGTTGCTTTTCAACGACAAACTTTTAAAAAAGCCAATGAAAACTGACAATTTCGTCATTTTCATGCCAGAATCGGACCGAATATCAGTTCTTCATGCGAAAATCCATTTTAAACCGGGAAAAATCCATCAAAAACGCTTGAAATCGGCGCGTGCCGCCAAGCCACGCCCCTTTCGCACGAAAAGCACGGTGGGCGGCGGAACCCGCGAGGTGTCGGCCTCACGATTTGCATAATAGGCGCCTGATTGGTGGAACTCCTTGGCTTTCTAAGACGGAAGGTGGTGGTATCAATGATGATACTGTAAAGCCAGCAATTCAACCGCTGATTGATGAAGAAATTCATCATGGTTTGAACCCCGACATAATTATCCGCTTAGTTTTACCACTCCAACTATCCGCTCCAACTATCCGCTCCCACCCCGTCTTGAATGATTTTTGGAAAAGGGTCTTCGAAAGGGGACCCGAAATACTGAAGCTCGAAAACAAAAAAAAAACCCAAAAGTTTCGGGAACGATCGATAGGACTCGAAGGCTTCTCTTAACAAGCTCCCGTGTTAGGTAAATGGGAAAAAATGTGCCCACGCTCCACCGAACAAGCCCATTTTTTTAAAGAAAATCCATTGAAAACCCTCAAAATCCTCTCGGTTCGCTAAGCCCCGCCCCCTCGCACGAAAAGCATGGTAGGCGGCGGAACCCGCGAGGTGTCGGCCGCGCGGTTTGCATAAGAGGCGCCGCCAACCACTTGGCGCTGGCTTTCAAAGACGGAAGGAAGCGGTAACGGTTGGCGGACTGTTACTGGAAAGCCGCGGAAGTTTCTGTGGAACCACCAGCGAATACAAAAAAAAACTTTCGGTTAGCACCAGCGGATTCTCACCAGCGTTTCCCCGTCTTGTATAATTTTTGGAAAAGGGTCTTCGAAAGGGGACCCGAAAGTAGTGAAGACTTGGTTTGGCTTCTTAAGTTTGATACTCAGCCTTCAGTTGAATTCGATGCGTAATCACTGAAGCGCGTCTGCAGAAACAGTGAAATTCAAACCGATTTCCCTCTTCCGAAAACGAAATTTCCAGCTGATGAAAGACGTGCTCGGTGGCCGCGGAAGCGAGATGACGAAAGCGGTACTTTTGAACATTTGTCTCGAGAAGCGTAACGCTCAATTAGTGTGCGGATCCGGTGGACAGGGACTAGATCTCTTGATGGAAATGTCTATCGAATCGAGGGATTTGATGTTGATCAAGGTGATACGCGCAATCTCCAGTCACGATGGACCCACGCAGAGCATGTTCTTGGTAAGTGCGCTCTATCGACCCATGTGCAAATGCGCTCCATTGATAACTTTCAGAAATGGATCGAACGTCTTCTGGAAATCGCGAAATCCGAGGGCGCCGACAGTTCCGAGTCGAAGTCCTCATTCGGTTTGGAGTGTATGGGAGCTGTGGCCGAGATCAAAGTTGCTCCATGGGCAAAGTTCGTTTCTTGTAGTTTGTGTTTTGACCTAGTTTTCTTCTCCAGAATCATCCAATCGCAATCCCTAGTCCCCTGGATGACAACTCAACTGCAAGAGGGCATCGACGAGTCGGAAGAAGTGACGATACTCCGTGAGATCAAACCTCTCCAACTGCAAATTGTAATAGCGTGTGGAACGATGGCGAGACAGTTGGATGCCGCTAGACTGCTCGTCCCTCTCAACGACACTTTTGTGAAGCTACTCACGTGTGAGTTGCTCGAATCGCTTTGAAACATAAATTTTTGAATTTGCCGCGCGAAGAGGGTTCGAATGAGTATGATCATGCCATACATTCAGAAAAAAGTTGGGTCCCGCCACGAAAACCTTGGAGTACTGTAGTTTTCGTGGCGGGACCCCAAACTTTGAGATAACTAGGTCATGATTATACTCATTTTGAAGCATTCGATGAGCAGAGTCCAGAAATTGATGTCAAATCGAGATCGGACAGAAAACTAAGAAAGTTGGGCATTCAAAAAAAAATCGAAAAAAAAATTTTTGCAGCGTGCCAAATCGACGACGAGTTCGTCGTCCAACTCCTCTACATCTTCTTGCAGTTGTTAAAACATAAAGTAGACTACAGACTACAAAAGCTACAAACTACAATCTTCATTTTCCAGGAGCTCTCCGCCCGTTTGATGACTCAAGACTCGCCGCTCGGAGCGCTTATGATCGACCTGATGCATGACACGAACAACGCTGTGCGGGAGGTATGCGACAACGCTCTACTGATAATGGGAGAGCACTCGGAGGACTGGGCGAAGCGAATCGCTGGCGAACGCTTCAAATGGCACAATGCACAGTGGCTAGAGATGGTTGAGGTGAGGGAATTTTGGATTTTGAAGGGGAAATTTGAATTTGGCGCGTTGAGACCGTCAAAATGAGTATAGTCATGACCTAGTTTAGTGCGCGTTGGGTCTCGCCACGAAAACTATGGGTTACTGTAGGTTTTCGGTGCGGGACCCAACTTGAAGCAAAGTAGGTCATGATTATACTCATTTTGAAGCTCTCGATAAGCCAAACTCGAATTTTAACAGGAAAATGAGAAATTAGGTCATTAAAAAATGGAATTTTTTAGCGCGAAGACCACGACTTCGGGACGTACAACGACGATGAGGATTTCGGTGCGGATTTCAATTTCGACAACTTTGACGACGAAATCGATATGAGTCAAAAGTTGTTCTGATTAATTCGTTGAAAGAATAAATAATTTATTCACAATTTGAAAGAAAAAACAGTCAGATTGGTTCAGCGGTTCCCATTTTTGGTGGTGCTGCTGGTGAAACTGTCTGGAAATCAAAAATTTTCGATCTCAGCTCGTCGAAAGCTTCAAAATGAGTATAATCATGCCCTACTTTGAGGCAGCTACAGTAATCCTGGCTTTTCGTGACGGGACCCAACTGGAAGCAAACTGGGTCGAGATTATACTCATTTTGAAGCTCTTAACACGCCAAGTGCGATGGTTCAGTAGAGCGCACTTACCTTCTTACTATTATTGCTCTTACTCTCTCGACTCGGAGTTTTCCTGTCGATTTTTCCCGACACCTGCTCCTTGCTCTTCTTATTATCTATCGATGCCGGATCCGTCGATGTTCTTCGACTTCTCGGTCCAGAATTCATCGACGGCGTCATCGGCTCACGACTCCGTTTCGGCATCTGAAGTTGCTCCGTGCTCGTGGTCTTTCGCGTTCCCTCATTTGCAGTCTTTAGAGATTGTTTCGGGGTGAGCAGGACTTCTCGGGACGGTTGTCTCTGATTGTTGGGATTTGATGAAGTTGGAAGAGCCATGGGCATTGCCGGACGTCTCTGAAAGTGTTGAATTGGGATTTGGCTTGATGAGAGCTTCAAAATGAGTATAATTATGCCCTAGTTTGGAGCGAGTTGGGTCTCGACACGAGAACCCGCCGGAGTACCGTGGGATTTCGTTGCGGGACCCAACTTGAAGCAAAGTAGGTCAAGATTATACTCATTTTGAAGCACTCGACGAGCTGAATTCGAAAATTCAATTGAAATCAAGTTTGGATCACAAGCTCAAAAGTTAGAAAACAAACCCTGTCACTTTCACTACTCCTCTTCGGCTTCTCCTCCAAACTGACTTCCTCCATTGACACCAGTGTCAGTGTTTTCGACTTTCGAACGTCTTCATCTGAACAGAACAAAACGGCTACAAACTACAAAAACTACAAACCTCCCATCACATCGTAAACCTTCTCAATGTTAGACGGCGGAAACGTGACGTCTTCCGGATATCGATTCTCTCTGGTGCCAAGTTTGACGTCTTCTGGAAGAAAAATGGAAGAACATTTTCGGATGGTGGCCTAGAAAACTAACGAGCTTGTCCCTTGATGCCGTACTTGGCGTTGACGGTTCCGATATGGTGAGGATGGCCGATTTGTTTGCAGATTCCGATGGGGAGGAGGATTTGGCAAGCCGGAAAGTGTCAAATTTGAATTTGGCGCGTTGAGACGGTCCGAATGAGTATAATCATGCCCAGATTCGGTTGAAGTTGGGTTACTGTAGTTTTCGTGGCGAGACCCAACTCTTTTCAAAGTATGGCATGATTATATTCATTTTGATTGCCTTGGTGCCCCAAACCCTATTTTCGCATTTTTTGCATGATCAGAGAATCCTGTGAAAAGGTAAAGCCCCAAACCTCATCAATCAAATCGATGATCGAGTTTTCCAAATCGTTGATCGTGGACCACAGTTGATAGGCATTGAATACTGTATAAATTGTGGAAAGAAGCGCCAGGAAGCACGTCGCTGACGCTACGATCCATAAAATCACCGCCAAATCGTTGAAGTCGAAAAATCCGCACCCCTTGTCGAATGGACCGTGAGTAGTGGTCTGGAAAGTGATCAAATTTCAATTTCGACTTGATATTTGAGTTTGGCGCGTGGAAAGCTTCCAAATGAGTATGATCATGCCCTACTTGGAGTCTCGCCACGAAAACTACAGTAATCAGGGGTTTTTCGTGGCGGGACCCAACTTGAAGCAAAGCAGGTCATGATTATACTCATTTTGCAGCTCTGAACGAGCTGATTCTCGTGGTATAATTGAAAATGAGATTAGTGGGCGCTTAGTTGGTTGGGGGGGGGGACACTATTTTTTGGGCATTTTTTCTCTCCGGTTTTATTTTTCACGTGACATTTCTTCAAAAAAGGCTTAGAAAAAAACCTTAAAAGTCTACTGATTCTCTGTTCAAGGTGTCACGTGAAAAATAAAACCGGAGAGAAAAAATGCCCAAAAAATAGTGGCCCCCCCCCAACCAACTAAGCACCGATTAGTGACCTAGTTTCTGAGATATAGAGGATTCTATGCCACCTACCTCGAAAATTTTGACATGCTGAAAATGTCATGATTATACTCATTTTGAAGCTCTCAACGCGCCAAATTCAAAAATCTAGTTTTCAGGAAAATCGGACAAAAAACCCACCGTCAGCAAGACATTCGCCGTAGAATTCGAGACGACAGGAGCCACCATGTCGACTGCTCTTTTTGCCTTGTTTTTTTCCGAGAAATTTTTCGATCAATCAATAAAAACTTTTGATGGGAAGTGAAGCCAAAGAGTTTTTGTGAATTTTAGCGTCTTCCTTTTTTGTGGAAAGTTTGAAAAGTTCACGGTACTAAAAGTAAGAGAATCCAAGAATTCTGGTGGGCTCGAAATTGTTGGATTGTTAGCGAGATCTGAAGTTATGAAATTCTAAAAATTGAAGGCTTCGAGGTTCTGGAAAAGAACGAAAGTCTAGGATTTTCAAATCTTGAGATTCACTAGCGTTAGAAGACTTCGGCAAACTTTGAGGACCTGCCAAAAAGTTTAGAGTAGAATCTGACTCATTTTTTGAGACAAAAGTGAAAATCATAGTGTCAAGATTCGGAAGGGTTTAGAAGACTTCAAAACTGGAAACTTTCAAATTTTAACACTTCCTCAGAATTCTTTTGAAATTCTCTTTTCATCAAAATCGGTTATCGATAAGTTTAGTTATATATACGTTTTTTTGACTCCATCTGTTGTATGATCTCTCTTCGAAACCGGTGGGAACGAGATCATAAAACCCGTCATGTCTACAAATTGCTCAGCCTTAAGACACCAAATTTAGCATATCGAACCCCCTTGAAATTCCCTTTCCATCCGTATAAGTTTCATCGAAATTGGTCTTCTAGAAGTTTAGAGATACCTATTTTCAGGTTGCAGTACAATTCTGCATCTTGGTGATCCAAGAAATGTCGTTAACAACTACAGTAACCTCTAGAATTTATCCACATTCAAGGTGCTGCACAGCCAAAGACTCCCAATCCCCGCCTCCATCATTTTTTGAGGCAAAAGTGAAAATCACGGTGGTGAAATTTGGAAGGTTCCAGAAGACTTCAAAACTTAAATTCTTCAAACTTCATCACTTTCCCAGAATCCTCTTAAAATTCTCTTTCCATCTGTATAAATTTCATCAAAATTGGACTTCTAGAAGTTCAGATAGACACGTTTTTTTCTGACTGCATCTGTTGTAGTATCCCAAGCCACGCCCCCTTCTGGGAACACAATCATAAAACCCGTCGATTCTGCTGTGATTCGATTATCATCCCCTGCATAAATACCCTTTTCTCTGCTTTCCCATTTCATTCTTCCCTCAAGATGTCCCCTCGTTTCTTCCTTCTCTGTCTCCTTTCTCTCGGAGTCTGCCAATCTGGAGGAGCATCTTCTGACAAGAAAAGGTTGCAGGGAAACTTGGCTATCACAGTGTACGATGTTCAAATCTCGGCTATCATGGACGCCTATAACAGTCACGACCAAGTCCTACTCAATCACCTGATGCATCCATCTGAAGGTTTGCTCTACCTGAAAAGTCTCAAAAGATCCAATACTTTCAGTGCGTGTCCCCATCTACTACCTGCCCAATGTGGAACTGCTCGTCGCCAAATTCCAGACCAACACGATGATGTATGCATTCGGAAAGTTCAACAACGAAATCTACGTGGCAAAGGTGGAGAGAAGCGAGACGAGTCCCACCGGATACTTCATGTCATATATGTCACGGTGTGAAGGTGAAGATTGTTAACTTTTCGAATGAAGAAATGAGCTTGTCATGAATACAGTACACAGAGATTTGATCGATCAGTTTATTATTATTGGATAGAGAATCGGAAAGAAAACAGTTTGAATTAGAGATTAGAATTTGAACGATTAGATTTTTTCATGGAGCATGAAGAATTGGGAGGGGAAAGGGTACAAGAATTTGAGATCTCAAGATTCAAAAATGAACAATCAGTGATAATAGAATTTGGATGAAAAGGAAACTCAAAGATTTAGAAATTATTAGAATTGGACAATTAGATATTTGGAACGCAAGAAATGAAGATCACAAGGTTTTGAAAGCACAGAAAATGAGTAGGAATGATCAATTCGAAAGTTAGTAGACCTTCTCATGGAGCACTGTGAACTTGTACTCCATGCACTCGTACTCGGTCTTCAACTTTCCACCCTCCACGGATCTCGTCATTTTTGAAATCTCCTCTCCCGTCTTGCTATCTTCAGTGATAGCGATCAACGAGTCCTTCTCAAAGTAGACGGTTTTGGAAGTTCCGTTCTCGTGGATTGGCTCACGGAGCTTCTCGAGAGTCTCGTGTTCCATTCCTCCTGGGGTACTGTACTTGGTCCAAAGTTCGAGGAAGATGTTGAGTTGGGTGATGGACAAGTTGCTGGTGGCCCAGATGAGATCCTTGTCGATTTGGATGGCACTCAGGTAGGGGGACCATCCGATGAGACTCGAGAACTTCCAGTCTCCAGAGAATCCGAGGGGTCTTGGTGGCTCGATGAGAGGAACTTTCTCCCAGACACTCTCATCGATTGGCTTCACTTCCCACGAGGTCGAATCTTCTGCACTCTCCTCCTGTTCGTCGGCAACCATTGGGATGACTGGAAGCTTGCAATCCTTGGACGGTCTGACGGGGGTTTCGGTGATTGGATTCGATTGCACTGGGGTCTCCTGAGTTTCCTGAGTTTCCGGGGTCTCCTTCAAAGCCTTCTTCAACTTTTTGCGATCCTTTCGGTTCTTCTTCTTCTTCTCCTTCTCCTTCTGCTCGACGACTACTTTTGGTGAATCCTTGGTAGCGAGCAACTGCTTGAATCCATCTGATTTCACGTCGATAGGCTTCACTGGGACCTCATCCACAGGCATCCATCGGGCCATCCTTTCGAATGTCACGACGGGCCCAATTAGCGGGGGAATCACTGCCATCTTGACATTCGATGTCTCCGGCATCTCTCCCTCCGGGACCCTATCGAAGATCCTCAGACACTGGGTGTCTTCCTTCTTCCCGTTGGTCTTCACATTGAAATGCGACGAGATATGGAGTCGTCCCTTCCTGATGTACCGATTCTCGTGCACATAAATCGCGTTCTTCTTGCCAAAGTAGATCTGAAGAGTGCTCTCCAGCACGTTGTTCCGCACACTGGTCCACCACTTCCGATTCGCGTCCGAATTCTTCTTTCCCATCACACACGACGAATCGAAACTCTTGCGACTGGAGAGCACGTGGCTCTCGTGGAAGCGGACGCCGTCGCAGGAGAACTTGTGGATCGATCTCACGAATCGATGATCTTCCACGGCTCCTGCACTTCTCTTCTGCATGAAGGGGGCAGTGTCCTTCCAGATGACAAGTTTCCATGATCCGTTGATGGACTCGCTGATGGGGATGTCGTCGGAGGGCTCGGAGACTGGCGTCATGGTAACTGTAGACTCTGGAAAAAGACGAGGGTTGATTGAGGTGAGAAAAGAAAGAGAAGGATAATAGCAAGAGATATCGAAAAACGAACTGAGAGGGAAGGGGTAGAACAAAAACGATAGAGAATGAGTGGAGTGAGTGACTGAATCTTCAGATGGAGAGAGTGGGGGCGGAGTCGAGATAGAGTGTGTCCTTCTGGGGAAAGGGGGACCATAAGAGGACGGTCTCTGGGAATCTTCCTTATTGTTACAGGGACTAATAATTGTAAAGTTAACGACAATGGGACCGACATGAATAATCTACAAGTTATGAAAGGATAAAGGTAATCAATGGACTGGGGAGACAGCTAGTGCTGAAATCTGAATATGACTCAAAGTTGAATTTCACTCATTTGGATATTATGAAGGTCCTCCTGTGGGTATTGAAAAGGACCATCAGTTCCATCAATAGAAGCTGAAGGATTGACGTGCCTAGAGTCTTGATTTTTTAGTTCTAACCTAGACAAACTTATGTATGTATCGTGGGGTTGTTCTGGGAAGGAAAGATAGGAAGAGTCTCTGATAGGGGAATTGAGATTGAGAATTCAATAGGAAAGGGACTGAAGAGAGGGAGGACTACAAGTCATCAAAAAGCGATACTGACTATTTGATGGTGAATCAGTGGAATGCGAGTGGCTGAATCTGGGAAGAGAGCCAATGAAGAGTCTCTGCTGGGGGAATGGAGACTGATCGGAAATCCAATAGAAAATAACGAAGGGGAAGGGGAACCAAAAGTCAAAATAAAGAATGGAGTGAGAGTGACTGAATCTTCTGATGGACTGAATGGGCGGGGTCCACCTGGAGTTCTCCTCTCCCCGAACAATAACCCCATAAAAGGAGGCTCATAATAGTAAAGATAGTTTAGGACCGATCAATATATGGCCACAGACAATGAGCAAGAGGGGATCGGCGTGGGTGGCATGGAGTGTCTGGATATGATAGGATCGTGCAGTCAATCACAACTGCCATTATCCCAATTAGGACTGATCAATATGGTCACAGACAAAGGAGGTGAAGGGAACCGACATATGTGGTCTATAACTGGGGACCATCTAGTCTGTCTTCATTGTGTGTCTCGCGTTTTACAGCCTTCACATGAGGACATCTAGAAATGGCCCAGTCATGTCTACCCGAGTCTCGCTCACTGTATATGTCTGTCATATTTATGTGTCCCACAGTATTGTTGCTCTGTTTAGCATCGATCGATAGTCACTCTCAGAAACTGCCTGGGCTCACCTCCACCTCATTTTCTGGTTTTCCGACAATCCTTTCCATTTTTAGTCCTTTTCCTATTTTTGGTATCACTGAAACATGCATACTTACATACGCTTGCATTCCCAGTGAATATTCTCTATAGTCCGCGCCAGAAAGTGCGTTTAAGAAAACATCGGAGAACTCGCTTCAAATCGGCACAAGTGAATGTGCTATGCTATGCGGCGTCTCGCATACATTTCTGAAAGTCTGAAAGAAGATATCGGTTCTGAAAGATAACATTTCTGACCATAACCGCTTTCCAAACGGCTTTCATCTAGTTTTAGAGTTATCTCGATTTTTAGACCTAGAAAAAAGCTAGCCTTCTCCCCCTTCTCCCCATTTCCAGAACTTTCGGTAACATCATCTTTGATCCAAGGGTCCCCTAGATTAATTTTATGTGATTGTAAAGACTATCCGATCCCTTACCTACCTTCACATCCAGACCCTCTAGTCCACCCACCCCTCTTGCTCATTGTCTGTGGCCATATATTGATCGGTCCTAAACTATCTTTATACAGTTAGGACCCTCTTTTTATGATGTTATTGTTCGGGGAGAGGCGGACACCGGGTGGACCCCGCCCATTCAGTCCATCAGAAGATTCAGTCACTCTCATTCCAGTCCTTATTGCTTTCGACTCATGGTACCCCTTCCCTCTCTTATTGGATTTCCGATCAGTCTCCAATTCCCTAACTGAGACTCTTCATTGGCTGTCTTCCCCGATTCAGCCACTCGCATTCCACTGATTCACCATCAAAGTATCGTTTTTTGATGTTTCGTAGCCCTTCCTCTCCCTTTCCAGTCCCTTTCCTATTGGATTTTCAATCTCAATTCCCCTAGCAGAGGCTCTCTTTCCATCCTAATGGGAATAACCCCATGAAACATAGTTTGGTCTAGGCCAGATAATCAAGACTCTAGACTAGTCAATCCCTCAACTTCTATCGATGGAACTGATGGCCTTTTTCAATATCCGTAACTTGCACAGAATCCAAATGAGTGAAATTCAATTTTGAGTCATATTCAGATTTCAGCACATTCTGTCTCCCCAGTCCATTGATTTTCTTTATCCTTCCATTTCTTCTAGATTATCCATGTCGATCCCTTGTCTCTAGCTTTACAATTATTAGTGCCTATAACAATAAGGTAGATTCCCAGAGACCGTCCTCTTATGGTCCCCCTTTCCCCAGAAGGACACACTCTATCTCGACTCCGCCCCCACTCTCTCCATCTGAAGATTCAGTCACTCACTCCACTCATTCTCTATCGTTTTTGTTCTACCCCTTCCCTCTCAGTTCGTTTTTCGATATCTCTTGCTATTATCCTTCTCTTTCTTTTCTCACCTCAATCAACCCTCGTCTTTTTCCAGAGTCTACAGTAACCATGACGCCAGTCTCCGAGCCCTCCGACGACATCCCCATCAGCGAGTCCATCAACGGATCATGGAAACTTGTCATCTGGAAGGACACTGCCCCCTTCATGCAGAAGAGAAGTGCAGGAGCCGTGGAAGATCATCGATTCGTGAGATCGATCCACAAGTTCTCCTGCGACGGCGTCCGCTTCCACGAGAGCCACGTGCTCTCCAGTCGCCGGAGTTTCGATTCGTCGTGTGTGATGGGAAAGAAGAATTCGGACTCGAATCGGAAGTGGTGGACCAGTGTGCGGAACAACGTGCTGGAGAGCACTCTTCAGATCTACTTTGGCAAGAAGAACGCGATTTATGTGCACGAGAATCGGTACATCAGGAAGGGACGACTCCACATCTCGTCGCATTTCAATGTGAAGACCAATGGGAAGAAGGAGGACACCCAGTGTCTGAGGATCTTCGATAGGGTCCCGGAGGGAGAGATGCCGGAGACATCGAATAGCAAGATGGCCGCGATCCCCCCGCTAATTGGGCCCGTCGTGACACTCGAAAGGATGGCTGTGGATGAAGTCCCATTGAAGCCTGCCGACGTGAAATCGAATGGATTCAAGCAGTTGCTCGCTACCAAGGATTCACCGAAAATGGTCGTCGAGCAGAAGGAGAAGAAGAAGAAGAACCGAAAGGATCGCAAAAAGTTGAAGAAGGCTTTGAAGGAGACCCAGGAAACTCAGGAGACCCCACTGCAATCGAATCCAATCACCGAAACCCCCGTCAGACCCTCCAAGGACCGCAAGTCCCAAGTTCCAAAAGTCATCCCAATGGTTGCCGACGAGCAGGAGGAGAGCCCAGAAGATTCGGCCTCATGGGAAGTGCAGCCAATAGATGAGAGTGTCTGGGAGAAAGTTCCCCTCATCGAGCCCTCAAGATTCTCTGGAAACTGGAAGTTCTCGAGTCTCATCGGATGGTCCCCCTATCTGAGTGCCATCCAAATCGACAAGGATCTCATCTGGGCCACCAGCAACTTGTCCATCACCCAACTCAACATCTTCCTCGAACTTTGGACCAAGTACAGTACCCCAGGAGGAATGGAACACGAGACTCTCGAGAAGCTCCGTGAGCCAATCCACGAGAACGGAACCTCCAAAACCGTCTACTTCGAGAAGGACTCGTTGATCGCTGTCACTGAGGATAGCAAGACGGGGGAGGAGATTTCAAAGATGACGAGATCCGTGGAGGGTGCAAAGTTGAAGACCGAGTACGAGTGCATGGAGTACAAGTTCACAGTGCTCCATGAGAAGGTCTACTAACTTTCCAATTGATCATTCCTACTCATTTTCTGTGCTTTCAAAACCTTGTGATCTCCATTTCTCGCGTTCCAAATTTCTAATCGTCCAAATTCTAATAATTTCTAAGTCTTTGAGTCTAAATTCTAATAATACTGATTGTTCATTTTCGAATCTTAAGATCTCAAATTCTTGTACCTTTTTCCCCTCCCAATTCTTCATGCTCCATGAAAAAATCTAATCGTCCAAATTCCAATCCCTAATTCAAAATGTTCTCTTTCAAATTCTTTTCCTCAATAATAAACTGATCAATCAAATTTCTGTGTACTGTATTCGTGACAACAAATGCTCATTTATTCGAAAAGTTCTCTAACAATCTCCAGGTCCGCACCGTGCCATATAAGACATGTAGTATCCGGTGGGACTCGACTGATTTCGATCCAACTTGGCCAGGTAGAGCTCCATGTCGCTTGTTCCGTAGACGCGGACCTCCG
Source organism: Caenorhabditis sp. 40 LS-2015 (assembly GCA_900536305.3). Taxonomy (NCBI): domain Eukaryota; kingdom Metazoa; phylum Nematoda; class Chromadorea; order Rhabditida; family Rhabditidae; genus Caenorhabditis; species Caenorhabditis tribulationis. Next base: position 40,509 of record LR543251.1, on the reverse strand, counting down.
TGTCAGTCTGGAATTTGGCCACTTGAACTTGCACATTGGGCAGGTAGTAGATGGGCACACGGACTGAAAATATGGAAAATTTTAAGGATTTTTTGAAGATCAAACCTTCAGAAGCATGCATCAGGTGATTCAATTTGATTTCATCGTTGTTGTGATAGGCATCCATGATAGCCGAGATTTGCACCTTGTACACGAATCGAGCACGGTTATCGTCTCCGATCAGGCCTCGTTTGAACGATTCCTTGTCAGAAGATACTCCTCCAGAGTGGCAGACTCCGAGAGAAAGGAGACAGAGGAGGAAGAAACGAGGGGACATCTTGAGGGAAGAATGAAATGGGAAAGCAGGGGAAGGGGTATTTATACAGAGGGTGATAATCGAATCACAGCAGAATCGGCGGGTTTTATGATCGCGTTCCCAGAGGTGGGCGGGGCTTGGGATACTGTAGTTCTGTAGTTTTCGAAGAGAACTTTTAACAGATGCAGTCAGAAAAAAGGTACCTATCTGAACTTCTAGAAGTCCGATTTTGGTTAAAATTACACAGATGGAAAGGAAATTTCAAGAGGATTATGGTGATGTATTGAAAAAATAAATTTTCGAATTTCGACGTCTTCTAAACCCTTCTGAATCAAGACACCACGAGTTTCACTTCTGTCTCGAAAAATGAGGGAGGTGAAAATTATACAGATGGAAAGGACATTTCAAGAGGATTTTGGGAAAGTGATGAAAATTTGAAAATTTCAAGTTTCAACGTTTTCTAAACTCTTCTGAATCTTGACACTTGAAAGTTTCAAATCTTCATTGCTTCTCCTGAATCCTCTTAAAATTATCTTTCCATCTGTGTAATTCTCATCAAAAACGGACTTCTAGAAGTTCAGATAGATCCGTTTTTTCTGACAGCATCTGTTTTATAATCTCTCTTCGAAACCTACAACGCCACAGTATCCCAAGCCCCGCCTACCTTTGGGAACTCAATCATAAAACCCTCAGGTTCTGCTGTGATTCGATTATCACTCCCTGCATAAATACCCCTTCCTCTGCTTTCCCATTTCATTCTTCCCGAAAGATGTCTCCTCGTTTCTTCCTCCTCTGTCTCCTTTCTCTTGGAGTCTCTGCAGGTGCTTCCCTTCAAGACGAAGAGGATCCGCATCAGTTGTCCGCTCTGCAAGAGGCCAAAATTCACAAGGAGGCCGTCATGGAAGCGTATTCGATGCAGAATGATACGGCGATCGAAGAGCTGATGAATCGACATGGAGGTACAGTGCTTTTGAGGACTTGAAAATAGGGTTTCCAGTTACTAGATTTGCTTGAAAAATGATAGGTGTATTCAGCAACTCAAGACCTTCATTTTTGTAGTTGACAACTTTTCTGGAAAATCACTTTCAAGAAAGTTATGACGCAAAAATGGACTTGATCTCAAATTTAGGTTCCTATTCTCTTTAAAGGATCATAACTTACTTGAAAAAGATTTTCCAAAAAAGTTATCAACTACAAAAATGAAGATCTAAAGTTGTTTGATCTACCCATAAAATTTCAGAAAAATCCGATAATAGGGGATCACTTCTCAACGATTTTCCACTGGAATTCTTTAAAAATTACATCAGTCTCTTTAACCTGATTTATCTCGATTCCTGTGTTAGCTATCAAAAAATGATCAACTAGACAATTGCTCAGGACAACCTGAGCAACATTTCGTCAGTTGACCACTTTTCGATATCTATCCCAGGAGCCGAGATAAATGAGCATCTTCAGTGTACCTGCCCCTCTACCAACTGCACCAACTGGATCTCGTCGTCGCCCGCTACCGTTCCTACAACGAGAACTACGCGTTCGGCAAGTTCGAGGAGCACATGTACCTGATGCATTTGGACAGAAAGGACACCAGCTCCACCGGATGGTACATGTCTCGTTTGATTCAGTGCGAGAAGAATGTTTGTTGAGAATGCTTTTTTTTTGTTTTGATTGGCTAATAAATCGTGAGCAATGAAATGAATATTGACTATGTTTAGCTCAACAAGCCCCGCCCCCTTTTCAGTGATTTTGAACAGCAAAAAAGATGCTCTTTGACCTCAACTCCCACGTGGAAAATGAAAATGTGCCTCATTTTTGTTTTTGATGACGTGGATTTTGGGTCGATTAGTTTTTTCCCCGATATTCAGATTTTCGCACTAAAAATGACCGGTTCTCGTCCAGAATACACGGAGCTCTCCAGATGTCAGGTAATAAGCAGGATTCTGATGATGCTCCAGAATCTGTGCAAACTTCAGATTCTCCCATCGGCGGAATCGGCGGAAATCGTGAGATCTCTTCGCGCCAATTTTCCCATCAACGAGTTCAGTCGGCAGCAGTGGAGGATTCTGGAGGCTATCGGAGATGAAAGGAGATGTAAGATTTTTTTGTTTTTTGATTTTCGAAAAAAAAAAGCGAAAAATTTCAGTCAAAATTTGAAAATTTTTACTCAAATTTTGTCGAAGTCCAGTTTTTTTTTCGAAAACTTTTCAAAATTGATTTCGTTTAAAAAATTTTTGAATCTGTCCGGCCGAATTTCAATTTTTCGGCCCAATTTTGTGAAAATTTTCGGTAATTTTTTCCCGAAATTTTCAAATTTCAGATCAATTTTCCAAGAGAAAGTTTTAATAGCAGGCAAATTTTGATGGTTTTCAATATTTTTTGAGTCCAATTTTTTCGTATTTTCATTCATTTTTCTTCGAAATTTTTGCTCAAACACGGGGTTGCAAAAGGGTACATGCGTTTGAGTTTGTTTGAGTGCTCTACGGCGCGTTGCGGCTGTGACGCGGTCGCTGCGTAGCGCCCCTGTGCAAATTATCACTGAAAAATTCATTGGCACAATGCCAATTGCTGATCTTGGCACTTTGCCAGGAAAGTTAGCGACAAAGCGCGCTTGCTTCGAGTACCCGTTTGCAACACCGTGCTCAAATTTCGATTCTGATGTGCAAATTTTCAGATTTTGGGTGATTTTTTCCTGAAAACTTCGACTTTTTGGTAATTTTTGTCCGAAATTTTGGCTGAAGTATCGATTTTTCCGTCAAAATTTTCTGAAATTTCAAAATTTCCCTCCCATTTCCAGCCCTCCCCATCTCCCGCATCACCACGTATCGCTTCTGCGAACGTGTCGAATTCTGCGCCGAGAACGGAGTCCACCTTCTGGTCACCCGCTACATCGAAATCGACCCGACGAATCGTCGAATCACGCCAAAGAAGACCGTCCGCGTTCTGCCCGCCATGTATCCCGTTGAGATGTATTTGAAAAATTATGGCTCCGTTTTGAAGTTGTAGAAAGTTCGCTCTATTGATAACCTTTCTTTTTCAAATCTACTTTAATAATATGAATAATAAACCAGGTACCTAAATTGAACTAATTTGGAATTGTGTGGGCGAAGCAAGTGCGGCTCCATTGGAGCGCGGGGTTTCAAATGTCATTGTGACATAGCAATGGAAACAAGTGTAGAGTCAGTAAATGCGCTCTGAAAACAAGCTCATTGGAGCACACTTACTGACTCGGATAACATAACAACGAGAGGCAAACAATACACAAGATGATATATAGGGTGGGGGATGGGGGGTCTATGATATAAGGAAAACAAGCAAAAAGAGAAGCAAATCAAATCCAGAGCATTTCGGAGGCTACAGTATATTGGAGCACTGCACCACGTCCTGCGGCAGTCGTTTCAGTTTGATGAGTCCACCCGAGGCACCGCCTCCTCCTCCCGTGCCCAGGAGGGTGCCCGCTTTTTCGACTTCCCGTTGAAAACTGGACGGCTTTCCTGTGTCGTCCGCGTAGAGTTGCAGTTTGGATCTGGAAGAGAATCAGTTTTGGGTTTCTAGGCCATGAAATTTGGATAGTTAGGCCATCAGATTGGACTCTGGGATGATCTTGGATCGACGAGTTTTCAGGATTTGTGGTTTTCCAGGCTGGTTTTTCTCAAGATCTAGACTAGTTCGGGAGACTCGGATGCTCACCTATTCAACTTCATATGACTGGAAACCAACTCGTTGGTCGTGAGAGCCGCCATCAGCGACAACTCTCCAGCCAACACAGTCGCAGCAATGATCTCGGCGAGTCGCTCCGCATTCCTTCCAGGCCTCACCGCATTCGGTCCGGCACACTCGAGACTCTCGAGACACGCTCTTTGTGGCGCGAGAATCGTTCCCCCACCCACAGTGCCCACTTCGACGCAGGGAAGAGTGCACGACACGTAGAGATTCTTCTCCAGATCGTCGGTCACCTCCATGCGCGTCGAGCACATCGCCGATGAGACGACCTGCGCGGCGTCCTGTCCCGTGGCGATGAAGATTGCGGCGACGATGTTGGCGGCGTGCGCATTGCATCCTCCGATCGTGCCCGCTCTCGCTGATCCTATATGCAGTTTGGTGGTCGTCAGGTAGGCGAGCGCTTCTGGAGTGGTTCGAAGGGTTTTGAGTACGGTGTCTCGTTTGATGAGACACTCCGCCACCACTGATCTTCCTCTGCCTTCTGTGAAGTTTTTCGCCGCCGCTTTTTTGTCGACGCAGAGGTTTCCGCTGAGCGCTAGCACTTGCATTTCGGGGAACACCTCGATCAGGAAACGCATCGTTAGGTCGCAGCTTCTGGAATTTGAGAGTGTTGGGATTCTGGTGGATTCAGAAGACGTGGATGTGATGAATTCTGGTCTATGTTCCAGTAGATTCTGAAGTCGTATTTGGTGGAAATTTCAATTGAATTGAGATCTAACTCAAGACCTTATAGCCTCGGAAGACGTCAGAATTTCGGATTCTAGAGTCATCGCAAGCTCAACGACACCGTTTCGATCATCGTCTGAAGACTTTAGAAAGATTCAAAATCAAAAATTCTAGAAAAAATCAGAATCTCCAAGGATTCTGGAGCATTCAGAAAATCAAATTTCCATTAGAATTTCTCACTTGGATATCATATTCATGCCCATCGCATCGCCAGTGTGCGCGTCGAATCGAAGATACGCCAGATTTCCGTCTATTGTCACGTCGATCGATTTGAGTTTCGCGAATCGGCTACACGATTCAAACTCTTGGCGGGCCTTCTTCTGGTTCGAAGGGTCATCGAGCCACAGTTTCATCTCTCTGAAAATGGGGAATTTGGGATTTTGGGCTATCAATCGTTCCTAAGGCTGCTGGCCTTGGTTTACCGGGTTTTTGAAGTACGAGGCCTTCGAATCCACGAGAATTACTTTTTTGTGATCATTTTGCTCTAGTTTTTCTAGCATGGCCTAACTTTCTTCTTTTCCAATTCCTAGGCCATCTAAAACTTACACAGCCTCTCTCGCCGTCGGGAACTTCACCACCGGCGCTCTCGTCATTCCAGAATTGAAGATGGTGGTCTCCACTCCGCCGGCCGCACGAATCACATTCATTCCTCGATTCGTCGACGCAATCAGCGCTCCTTCTGTTGTCGCCATCGGAACGTAGACGTCGGTGGAGCCGTTGATCGAGAGCGGTCCGGCCACGCCCACTGGCACCGGGATGTAGCCGATGATGTTCTCGCAGCACGATTCGGACGCCTGCAAGAAAAAAAAAACAGTGCTTTTTTTCTATTTCAGAGTTAATAGTGGAAAATTTGAGATTCTGAGCCTAAATTTCTGAAAAATTCTAGCTGAGATTCCAGGTTTACAAGTTCGAATTTCAGGTGAAGTTCCGCACTTTTTAGTCGAGACAACCAAATTTCAGAGTGAAAATTTATATTTTTTGAACGATGTTTTTTCTGCCTGGCTCAACACGAAAGTCTGAGTTTGCAGCTTGATTTTGAGATTTTGAGAGGAAATTTTGGAATTTTTAGCTAAAAATGCTCACTTTGAACCTGAAATTTCGAACTTGAACTTCGATTGAGTTTGAGTTTTTCAGCGAAAATTGTCGAATTTTCCCAAAAATTTTGAAATTTCAGCTCGAATTTTCGCGTTTTTCGTTTCAACTCACCAGCGTATAATCATAGTGAAGATATGGCAAATTATTAAGTTTTTTATTAATAAAATTTCTCCGAATCGGAATCGCTTGTTCGGATGGAAACCGAGACTCCAGCTCTCTGGATTTGGCGGTTCCGCGTCGAAGGAGACGGAGGGACTCTCCGGGAGTCACTTTTTTGCCTGAAAACCAGTTTTTTGAGTGAAATTTCTCGATCTTCGAGATTTCTAGGCTGAAAAATTGATTGTAGTTTTGAGGTCAGAAATGGCCACAATGGCAGTTTTTTCGCTCCTACCATCTTTGTAATCTCTCGTAATCTCGTCCAAACTCCGACTGCCCGCGTCCATCTCCACTATTTCTGTATCTCGTTGACACTGAATCCCCGTCTCAATTTTCTCTACGACGTCTTCTGAAGACTCTTCTGACTCATCAGAATCAGCTTCGCCAACTGAAAACAGCGGTTTTCGTTTCGGTTTCTCGATGAAATTCTCGCTGAGAAATCTGCAAATATTTTCGATGCTTTTTTGAGAATATCCGAGGGAAATCCATACTTTTTGAGCTCCTCCGATTCTTTATCTGATATATTCAAAGTTTGCAAAAATTCTGCAAGCTTTCTCTGACTTTCAGTCATTCTTTATTCGGTTTTTACCTGAAAAAATACGAGTTTCTTAAAGTCCAAAAACAAAATGTGAAGGGTAAAGTGAAGGGGAACACTGAATGATGCAATTCCCACTCGACCACACCTGTTTTTATATAGAAAACGTAATGCTAAACGTGTCACAGTGAGTCATGGAAGTTAAGGTCACTCTTCACCCCCTAGATGACGAAATTTCCACTCAAATCTACAAGTTTTACCACTTATTTTAATCGCCATGGAATTCTCGACCAGCGTAACACAAAATTTCGTTAAAATTCCAACGGTAAAGCTTAAGAAAAGCTGAAAAACTGGAAATTCAATAAATCGAGTGTTCATTAAAATGGGCGGAGCCAACGTTTCGCAAGCTGCGGCGCGGGGTTTTGCAGCGCCGCCGCATGATTCTTCTTGGCGGAAGTTTCCACTTTTTGAAATCATTTTTCAGGGTTTTCAGGATTAAAATTTCGGTTCTTCGCTAATTTTCTTCATTTTCAGCTATGAGCAATCCAAGAAAATCAAAATTAACCGATTATTTTCAAAGAACCAATCCAGCCGACGGAAATGAAGTGAAGGAGGAGGAGAATCAAAGTAATCCAAATTCGGGGCAAAAAATTCCAATAAATCGTTCAAAACTTTATCAAATGCTTTCTTTTTTGCCTAATGTTTCTGCGATCCTCCATCTCTGTTTACAGATCAAAGCACATCCAGCGGAAACGTGCAAGATTTGAAATGTCCGAAGCGAAAAGTGCTGCCCGATGGCGACGAGGAAGACGGAACGGGTGGGAAAAGTGAGCGATTTTGCGAAAGAGAAAAAGAAGAAGATATTTATTGGCAGAAAAAAAAGAATCATTGTTGTTTACAGAAAAACGGGCGACACGAAAACGCGGTGCGAATGTGGGAAAAGGACAAATGGTGTTAGACGCAGGGCAGAAGAATATCGGCAATATCACTTGCGAACAAGTACGGGGGTTTCTAGACTACATTATAGGCAAAATTATAGCCGAAAATTAGATTTCGATGCAAGAAATCGGAAAAAAAGTGGAGGAAATCCGTTGGAAACGATAGGAAATCTGAAATTTCAAATTTTCCTCCCGAAAATTCCCTTTTTTTCCAGTGCGGCATGATGTATTGTATAGACGATGCGAAAGACTTGGCGACTCACGAAAAGTTCCACAAGGAGGCTCAATTCAAGTTCGAGATTCCTACTCATTTCGCCGTCCAGTTATTGTGAGTATTTCGACCTGAAAATGAGTCGAAAAATTGCTCAAAAATCTCTCCAAAATCTCAATATTTTCAGACAATTTGCGAATCGAGACATTAACGAAGAGCTGAAAGTGTTCTACTGTGGAGCATTGGCGGCGGAGCCCTTCAAAAAGCTCATGAACGGACACATCGAGAAAATCAACACTCTCCTGGGTTACACGGCACCCGTCGACGATCTCTGGACAGAGAACAAGAGGATTTTCATGATTCTCAAGGTCCATGAGACCCGAATGATGATCGGTGGGCTTCTGATTGTGGAGAAGGTGGAGACGGCGTGGACGAACGAGACGAGGAGAGAAGTGACGCAGGGCGAGGACATCAACGATTGGATAGTCGGCGTGGATCGGCTGTGGGTGGATCCGTTCATCAGAAGGAATCGCATCGCGTTGACACTTTTGGATGCGGCGACGACGCAGGATCGAGGCATGGAGTTCCGACCCAGAAGGCTTCGAATGGCCATGTCGGATCCGACGGATGACGGGGTGAAGGTGGCGAAGAAGTTCATCGAGACGAGATACACCCCAGAGCATCAGTTCGGCGGCGAGATTTTGGTTTATTAAGGAACTCTATCCTCTCAAATTTGATACTCATGACTTTCTCCTATTTTTCAATGGCTTTAGTGTTTCGGTTCTCTCTATTCTTCTCATATTGAAACTCGCTGAAAATCTAAAAATCTCTGTGCTCTCTTTTACCTGTGCAATTAATGATGTCTGTATTCATTTTCATCGAATAAACTCGCTGTCTGTATGAAACCCTCCGACGATGATTTTCAATTTTCTGGATGAAAACCTCGGAGAATTTCTCGTTTTGAATGGTCCCTGAAAACCCATAAACTCATTGAAAAAAAAATCCACGTTCAAAACTGTGCATTCTGACGTCGCGGTGTTTGCGGACATCGTCGTCAAGTTCGACGCATTGGCAAGCGCTAATGAGTCGAACTTGTGATTTCTATAGAGCTGGAATTTTCGAGGATTTCGTCATTTTTTGACGGATTACTTTTGCAGTGATGATGGAGGAGAAGGTTTGTATGAATATATGCTGAAATTGCTAGAAAAATGACGAACTGTGATGGAGAAATGAGCTAGAAATAAGGGGGCTCTTGGAATTTAAAATTTCAACATTTTTCATCCAAATTTTCACACATTTCCAGATGATACCAGTGATAGGAGTGCCACCAACACCTTCCGCATCTTCTCTTCAAGCATTTCCCGACAAAAATGCTCCGAAACCGCCGCCGAAAAACGCGTCGAGAATCAAGAATCCCGTGATTCCGCCGAAACCGAAGAAACAGCCGAAGATGAAAGGAAAACCGAACAACAAACCGACGAATAATCTGGCGCCGTTGATGAAGAAAATCAAGATCTCGTCGTTGTAAGAATTTCAAAAGGGGTGAAAGGCGGAAATTCGAATTTGAAATTTCAGAATCAAAGAAACGGGACTGCCGCCGATTGAAAACGGACCTTTTGTGTTGGCAGAGGAGGCGAAACTAACGCCAGTCGAGAAGATGGCTCAGAGTTATTGGGTTGAAGCGAATGTGGTAAGAATTGAATTTTGAAGCAATACCAAAATCTGAAGATCCAGAAAAAGTTGATTTGTAGCTTTTTGAAACAGCTAAACATGATTCTAGCAGGTTTTCGACCTGAATTTTTCAAAAAAACCGCTCAAAATTCCAGCTTCTCGACCCCGGCGCCACGAACAAGCAATGCAAAAAACACAGCTTCAAAATGCGCCTTTTCTGGCTGCTCAACAAGAAAGTCATGTTAAATGCGACGAATTTAGCAGCGATGGAGAACAAAGTGGCGAGAAAAGCTAATAGAGAGTTGAAAAAGCTCCACAAAAACCAGAACAATCCAGAAAAAGAGATATCGAAGCCAATAAAAGAGGAGACGATGATTCGCGTGGATTTGACCCATTTGACACCGGAAAAGGCGTCTGGAGCAGCAGCTTCTATGCGAAAATTGATGGATGTCGAGGTTTCGAAGCCGAGAGATGGGCTCTTGAAGGATTTTAAGGAGAAAAACTCAGTTAGAATAGATTCGGGAAGACAGGAGGTCGACGGTGGTGGATATCAGTATTTGAATGATGATTGGTGAGGGTTTAAGCGAAAAGGAGAAAGATTAGTAGCTTTTTGAGTACAAAACCGGTCTAAAACACCAAAATTTGTCCCTAAAATTATCACGAAAGCAAATTGACCAGAAATTTTTCATCTTCTGGTCAAAATGCTTGAACAATTTTGAGGGTTTTCGCCGGATCAGAAAATTTTCAATTTAAGCAAAATCCAAGGTTTTAGTGGGAAAATACGACGTTAAAATCGTTTTCAGACAATGAAAATTTCGATTCGGATTTTTTTTTTTCGATTCTTGAGCTCAAATTTCGGAATTTTGAAAATAAAATTTTCAGTGGAAACATCCGATACGAAAGTTGGATCAATCGATAAATCGATTCATCTTTCAATTTCATCTTCATAATCACCATTTTTGGGCCAAGAATATGAGAAATCGAGGATTTCCAGACCTGAAAAAACCAAATATCAAAAATTTCGATTCTAGAACCAAAAATGGCTGAATTCAAACTTGGCATTGTTCCCTTCGACATTCTGGACTTAACGGTTTCTGGGACGCCAAAAATCGATGGACTAGTTTTCTCCTGAAGATTTCTAGCCCATCCTGAAAGATCCACAACAACCCTTTGAATTTAGATTTCTAAAAGTCCAAAGACTAACCATTTTCTTGGCCCAAATTTACCAGGTATTAGACTTGATCTATGTTTCGGTGAATCGTCTAATATCCCCCCGGAAAGCTGTAGACACCCTAATCCTCCCTTCGCAAAACTCCGCCCCTTTTTCGGCAATCTAGGGATTAGGTTTTTAGGGGGTCAACGACAGGGAGGGAACACCATGTTCTTTCCGTCATTATGTTCAGTTTTTGCTTCCATTAGTTTTGGTGTCGTTTAAAAGTCATTCTGACGAGATTTTTATGTCTGAATATGAGTCTAAAGCTTGAAATTCCCCCTATTTTTCAGGTACAACGCTGACAAGCCGTGGAGAAATTTCCAAACAAGTGCTTCACAGAATCCGACGTCTTCTGTCAGCTCTTCTGACTTCTACACCTCCTATAACGATCCAACATCCTTGTCGACCACTTCTGACCCCGCCATGATGGCTCAATGGGCGCAAATGGCTCCAACGTCTTCTATGGATCCGTATGGCTCTTTTCCGATGACGTCTTCTTATTTAGGATTCTCTGTTCCCCACCAGCAGCCTAGCTTCGGAGCAACCACTGACTTCACCTCCCCGCCACCGACAATTTCGAGTTTTAAGGATTCTCTCGCGCAAATGCTCGCTTCCAGACAAGTTCCAGACACCCCACCGGGTGCTCTTGCTCCAGGAGTCTCCCCTGGATACGTCAGCCAGTATCGCCAGGCGTTCCCCATCGATTCGCAATACTCGATTCCGCAGCCGCAATCCGTTCAGCCAACGTCTTCATCACCATACACCCAGCAGGCCCTAGAAGTGTCCGAGGAGGAGTTGGCTCGTCAAAAACGACTTCTGGAGATTGAGGAGGAGCTTCGGATGATCAACGCGAGGAAGGTTCAGATGCAGATGGAGGAGGAGATTCGGCAGAGGGAGTTTGAACTGGCACTGCAGACGCAGAGGATGCAGGAGAGGGAGCGGAGGATGAGGGATCGCGATGAGTACTCGAGGTGAGGTTCTGGAGATTTTGTTGATTTGTATGTTTTGGATTTTTTTTTGTTTTGGTGGAAAGGGAATTACGGCAGATTTGAAGACGTTCTGAGAATCTTAAAATCCAGAAAACAGCTTCAGAAGGCTCTAGAAGACTCCTTGAAGCTGTGGGACGAACCAGTTGGCCTAGAAGATGTCGAAAAAGATGGCCAATTTCCAGAAGATTCTATAAGGCCATCAGAGCTATGGAACATGGTTTCTAATCTGATCGAAGCTTTGAAAACTTCTGGAGCTAAAGCCACCCGACAAACCAAACCTGCCTGACCCTGCGAAATGCTCCAGGATCGTTCATAGGTTCTGAGAATAGTCCAGAAAGTTCTAGAAGCCTATGAGATCTAAGGGAGCCGTTCAAAATCCCTGAACCTCCGGATTCCTTCAGAATCCTCCATCACGCCTCAGATTCCTTTAGGAAACTCGAGCAGTCTTTGGGATCGTCAGCAGAATCCCACTGGGACTCTACCAATCAGAATCTGAAACCGAATTCATAGTGGACATACCTGAAACTTGTTTCAGTTAACCACTGGTGCATTTTGCTTTATTCTGGTCACGAACGAAGTTTGTGGATGATATGAAGCTTCTAAGGACTACACTGTCCCGGGACAGCGGTTCTGTCCGAGCTTTCCACCTCGGAGATTATCAAATACCTACTCAGCCATTTTCGCTGACCCGGTTCCTCAATGATGGATCCTAAAATTTTGGGAAATCAACAATGTCAGGAGCCAATTCTTGCTCATGAATGGTGTCAGAATTCAGAATCTTGTTCTTCAACCTGTTCGAGTGACCACGATTCTGGTCAACTCGTCGTTTCTAACCCGGACACCAGTAAAAGCGATCAATATATCCATCGATTCATCCACACCATCTGGAATCTACGGCTTCACAACATGTCCATTTTGCTCCTCCACATATTTCACAAGTTGTCTCAAAACTGCGGTTTTGAGACATCCATGACATCCCTCAATGCTATATGCTTCCCCCCTCTAACCCCATTTTTCAGCCATTCCCATCGTCGTCATCGTCACGATGATCGTGGCTCTTCTTCTGCTTCTTCTCGCAACGACGACTATTACCAACAACGTGGATCCCCGCAATCTTCTTCCTATTCCGATCGTCATCAATATTCGAGTTCCTCATCGAATGCAGCTGCCTCGACCCACCAGCCGATAAGCATCGAACAGGAGAGTGGTGGCGGACGCCGCTACGGAGGACAGCTTCTTCTTCTCTCTCAACAGAACAAGATGAGGGACGCGTTGCCAAGGGATGGACAAGGTAGGGGAAGAGAGAAGACTCGTTTCTCTCTCTTTTTTTGCTTTGGAAAAGCCTTGGATTTCCGATTTCTCTTATATTTCTTTGTGTTTTTTTACTTCTCTTCTATGTATTTGAAATCGTTGTGAATATTTTCAATGTTCCCAAATCTGAGAATATCTGGTTCTGAAAATTTGAGCTCTTTGACTTTTCCGCAACGAAAAGTTTACGAGCCAAATTGGGACATTTTATTTAAAACAGTACCTGAAAAACGATCAATGTTCCCGATCAAGATGTAACTGTGCTCAATTGAGAATCTTTTTAAATGTGACTAATCAGACAATCTCACACTGTTTGCTCTTTCGAGAATTCGAGGTCTTAATTGACGAGAGAAGCTCGAGAGCATTTCGCTGAGATGCGTGCAATTATTATGCAATGAATTTCTAGTAGAGCGAAATCCATTACATTTCTAGTGCACCTGGTGTCAAATGAAAGAGGTTTGAACAGAACTTATTCACCTATTCCATTCGACGAATCCCATTCATGGAGGGTGTCAAAATCCGCGAACGCGCTCTTCTAGATAAATTTGAGTCTGAAGAGATGCAGACTAACTCATTTCAGTGCTAGAGCTTCCTGATCACCCGACTAATAGTCCAGTACTGATTCTCAATTGAGCGCAGTTCCCATATTCTTGGAAACTGATACCGTACTATTCTTATCCGCGTTTTTTTCCCAAACAGAAAGATAAGCGAAGAATAGAAAATAGAGTAAAGAGTCATTGTAAATTTACGGCCCGTAAATCTACAAGTAAAGTAGCTCTCTCCTCATTTCTTCACAGTGCTTGCCAATCAGTTCCATCGAGAATACCGTAAAAACTATATCATAGTGCCACCTCAGGCCTCTGGATTTGCAGGGCATTGGAAGCTCTGCTTTCTGACTTCATCATCAAGTCCCTCCGCGGTTGTGGTTTGGATATGAAGCTCAAATATTATAATTCCACCCCATATTAGAAGGAAACTTCTAAATAGAGGGACTTCAAAATATTACCCCGAGAAATTCAGTGCCATGGCACTATGATAGAGTTTTTACGGTATGCTATTAGCGACGTCCTAATGGCTGAACCGTGATGGATTGGTTTTTGCAAGCTTGATTTCAATCATTTATATCTCCTTCTATTATGATTATTGGAATGAAAGACACCCCTGGACACCAACTCCGCCAACTTTTGCACTCTTTCTGAAGGCGATTTAAAGTTGGATCGATGTTTCGATTAATCCAACTTCCGTATCAAATTTTTTGTCAGGAGTGGCTGGTTTTTTGGTGATAGAAACCCCCGGGAGAGTCGGATCCTAGGACAGACTTCCATTGTATTGATTGTTCCCCTTTTGTCTATTATCCTACTCAATTTCGCTTTTTGAAAAAGCTCGATTTCAAATTCAAAATTCAATTCTTTCAGAATGCTTCCAATCCTCCTCGTTGAAACGTCAGGCTGATCACGGTTATGACTACGACGAGTACAACGACAACGGAGAGCCCCGAAGCATGATTCGTCCAGGTACAGCATTCTCTCGAGGCAAAATCTGGAATATTGGGGCTCAAAAAGCTAATAATTCAAGTTGAAGTTGTCTGTACGAAACTGGCAGAAAATCTATCCTCTATCTTCATGAACTTTTAGCTGTAAAATAGCCTCATTTTTGAGTCGAAAGTTCGAAAGTTTATTGATTCCTTTAACACCTTTTTTTCATACTTGCAACGGGCCGAGCCGGGCCGGGCCGGTAGGAGGATTTTCCCGGCCCGGCCCGCCTCACTCAACTAAAATTTTTTTTTCAAATTTTTTATTTTGTCTATGAAAGAGAACGAAAAAATGTATGCTACTTTTTTGAGAATCTTTTTTTTCAAATCAAGGCTTGACGTCGGCCCGGCCCGCGGGCCGGCCTGTAATTTTGCAAGTATGCTTTTTTTCAACCAAAAAATTTAAACTTCCCTCCAAAAATTACATTCTTTCAGCCAAAGCTCCCCGACGACGCAACCGCAGGAATAGAGCCGCCGAGGAAGAGCACGAGCTCCAGATGCAAGCGATCAGTGACGATGAGGACTGAAAATGCCAGAAATCGAAGAAAAACACTTCGCTCACAATTTTACATGCCTGTTTCTAAATATAGGTGCTCACTTTGTTTCGTTGCTTCTAATGCCTTTTTCAATTTCAAACTCGTGTTTTTTTTGTTTTGTTTATACAATGAAGATTATGCCAATGTTTTTTCAGGTCTTGCGTCAGAAATCGTCCGAAAGCTCGATATTTCGAAATACTTGAATTTTCAGAGTCTTGAAAAGTTCTATTTAGAGATTTCCAGAATCTCTTGCAGATGTCAGAAACGTGGGAAGCGCTTCGGAAGAAGGCGCGGAGCACCGAGAACTCGATCGACGTCAAGTTGGTCTCGTTGAATAAACTCACCGCTAGTTCACATGGTAAATGGAGAGAAAATCGATGAAAAATGACATATGACGAAAAATAGTCCAAACATTGAGCAAAAAGTAACCAATTTCGTTAGTTGAAAAGCTGAATTTTTTGTTCAAAATTTCCAAAATTTGACGAAGATGGGTAAATTTTTTTGGAGAACATGGCCATTTTCAAACCATTCTTCACTCGTAAAATAAAAATCAAGAATTTTTTGCCAAAAAAATCGTTAAAAATTCCGGAAATTTCGATCGAAAATTGATTCAGTTTTTTGTCTAATTACAATTTTTTTTCGAACAGTCCGACATCCCCAATCGCCTTGGGATATCTCACCACGAAAATGGCCCCTGCTACCATACTTTAAAGGAACATACTTAATTTTCGTCATGTTTTCCAGGCGGTTTCGACATTGACGAAAAGACGGTCTCGTCTCGTCAAACCAGCTTCCGAACCGTGACCACCGAACTCGAGGGACTCATCGAGCAGTTGACCACTATTAATGATGATGTGAGTTTACTTTTTTTTTTTGGGCTAAAAAAATTAGTCTCCGCCCATTTTTGGAGCCAAAAATTTGAAGGCACAGATTTTAAACTCCGCCCATTTTCAACCTTCCACACCACTATTTTCCGGGAGATAGTACTCCAAGTCAAGAATCCTAAGCTCCGCCCCTTTTTAGCCTAATCTCAAACTGAAATTCTCAAGGCTGAGCTTAGGCTCCTTGCTCGGAAAATAGCGCTTCAAAAAGCTCCACTTCTAAGCTCCGCCTCTTCTTGTTCCCCGATGAAATTCTTCACTAAAGCTCTGCCCACTAAAGGCTCCAAGTCAAGAATCTAACGCTCCGCCCCTTTTCAATCCAACCCCAAAATGAAATCTTCACTCAAGACTAAGCTCCGCCCCTTTCTTCTTCCAGATGAACGACGTCGCCGGCGCTCAATCCTCGGCCTCATGGGCCAACAATCCGGCCATCCAACACACTCTCCGACGTCATCGAGAGATTCTCAGGGATTACGGTAGCGAGTATCGACGCGCTCGGGACAACGTGGATCAGGTTTTGCAGAGGTGGGCGGAGTCACTGGGAGATTCCTGCTCATAATCTGGGTTAAGATGAAATCGACCGTGGAGATTCAGAATCTGGAGGAAAAATCTAGAAAATGATCACGAGACTCGAGTTTTGACCTCTAGAACTCGAAGTGAGCATGCATTTTGTAGATTTTTACCTCAGACTCTGAATCGGTAGGCTTCATTTCATCTTGGGCAAGAAGGAGTCGAGCTCATGAGAAATTATTCGATGTTTCCAGAGAGCTCTTGCTGAGCAACGCGAACCAGGATGCTCGCAGTCCGTCGGTCAACAATAGAGCCAGAGGATACGATATGTATTTGAAGGTAGGCTTAGGATGGACACCAGAGAAGAGCGGAAGAGATTCATGAAAAATTCACGGAAGACAGTATATCTTTGGAATGAAAAAGCCACCAAAAAGTTGTCAACAGACAAAATGTGGGCCTCAATGAGAGCTATAGTTATTTTCATTTGTTTCTTTAAGATTGTTTCTTTAACTTTCTTATACCAATCGATAGCTCTCATTGAGGTCTACATTTTGTCTGTTGACAACTTTTTGGTAGCTTTTTTCACTCAGGAGATAAACCGGCATCTCTGATGGACACAAACACACACAAACTGCCAGACAGACACCAACAGATGGATAAGTTTTCAGGAGAATGACCACATCAATTCTTGTGATCGATTGCTCGATGAGCAGATCGAGATGGCCATGTCGACGAAGGAGAATGTGGCGAGACAGGGAATCAATTTGAGAGGAATCTCCAATCGCCTTCATTATATTACGAGTGTGTTTTTCTGGAAATTTTGAAAAAGAAACTTGAAATTTCTATGGATGAGATTCGAACATTATCGGACGAAAAATGGCTAGCGAAATTTCGATCAATTTTCACTGAAAATCAAAGTTTCCAAATCTTGGCTTCGTTTTCATGAAAGTAGCTCAAATTTTGTGGATTTACAAAATTTTCAAGTTCGAAAAAGTTCTGACCTGAAATTTGACTGGAAACGACTCGAAAATCGCCAAAAAAACGAACTTCGTAATTAGGCCCCGCCCACTTCGCAAAACGGATTTCATGAATATCAAAGCATGTAACGTTTCCAGTGGAGAATAGCTGAAGTTTTGGGATTTCCAAGATTTTGAACAAAAAAATTGGACCAAAAAATAAGCCCCTCCCACTTTTTTCCTTTACTGGTTTTCAAATGCGACAAATAGTTGAATTTTCAAGTTGAAGATCTGAAAATTATTTTTGCAAAAGGGGCGGATCTTGTTTTCGGACAATTTTCAAGAGTTTTTCGAGCAAAAATAGAGTGGAAAATCATCCGAAAAGTCTTAAATTTTCTTCAGATTTTCACAAAAAATTCAAATTTTCTATACCCAATTTTATTCCAGAAAAATACCCGGCGATCAATAATTTGATGCAGAAAATCAAGACGAAGAAGCAGAAGAACACGATGATCCTGGCCGCCGTCATCTCCGCATGCCTCATTTTCACCATTTTTTGGATTATTAACTAGCTCTTTTTTTGGCCTAAAATTGATAAGAAAATCGATTTTTTTGTATTATACTACTCCCTCTCTCTCTCTCCCCCAGTTGCCTTCGAATTGTGATATTCACTTTTTTTTCTTCGTCTATTTCTCTGCGTCTCCTATTTTTCTCTACTCTCTCTTTTTTTCCCCACTACTGGATTGTAAATAGCAATATGATTGGTGTTTTCTGATGATTCTTTGGGTATACTCATGTTTATAAAAACAACTAGTATTATTCTTTGCATTTTTTGGAAGCTTCTGGAAGAATTTTCCATTCGATTTTTGAAAATTTTTTCGAGCTGAAAAATGAATGAAAACTCGCCAATTTTGAACGAAATTGAGCCGAAAATTTAGGATTTTCAAGATTTCGCAGTCAAAAATGTTCAATTTTGTCCAATTCAACGGGGGAAAACCTGAAAATGCTCATAATTCTTCCAGAAGATGTCCTCCGCACTCCGTGCCTACGTTTGCCCGTCGATTCTCAACGCCGATTTGGCGGCGTTGGCAGCGGAATGCAAGAAGTTGTTGGCCGCTGGAGCGGATTGGTGAGGGATCCGGAGAGAATTTGTGTCGACACTTTTTCGATCGAAAAATGGCGAAAAAATGAGTCGCAAACCATAAAAATAGAGGGAAAATGAGTCGCAAAAATTGAAATCAGGCGGAAAATTCAAAGTTGCAATCGAAAAAATTTCGAAAATCTTTTTCGGAGAAAATGTTCTTTCAAATTTCGGCCGGCAAATTCGGCGGTTTGTTGGCCTTAAGCTTACAAAGTTTTTTCCCACCTCGAATTGAGATTGAGCGCGTTGTCAACTCTCGGCGAATACTGAAATTTGGAACATCCAAAAATCAGATTTTACCAACAAAAAATGTCCACCGAAATCTCAAAAACTCCATCGCCAACTATTTTTTTTTTGTTTGAAACTCTCAAAATAATTTTGGTCCTGAAAAACTTCAAAATGGCCAAACTACCGATACCAGCCAAAAAAATGCGATCATTGACCCACCACACCGATTCCGAGGAATGGATTCTGAGGGAATGGAGGCGGAGCGACTTGCAATCGGCGCGCGCTTTTCGAGCTTGAACGTTCTCTTCTATTACTGTAGAAAAGAGCTTGCAAGTCCCGCCCCTCTTCCATCGGTATCCGTTCCTCGGGGTGGTGTGAGATTCTTCGAGGAAAAATCTTCCAATATACCCCACCTCTTTTTCTCACAGGCTGCACCTCGACGTAATGGACGGTCACTTCGTGCCGAATCTCACGTTCGGCCATCCGGTCGTCGAGTCTCTCCGCAAATCGCTCGGGCCCGACGCCTTCTTCGACGTCCATCTGATGGTCTCCAATCCGGCGCAGTGGGTGGAGCCGATGGCCAAAGCGGGCGCCAGCCAATTCACGTTTCACTATGAAGCCGTCGATGGAGATGCGAAAGTCGCGGAACTGATTCAGAAGATTCGCGAGAGCGGCATGAAGGTCGGGCTGTCGGTGAAGCCGGGCACTTCGGTGGAGCACGTTTTGAAGTGAGAGAGAGGAAATGGGTACTGACTACAAACTACACAATTCCAGACACGCCTCTCATCTGGACAACGCGTTGATCATGACTGTCGAGCCGGGATTCGGAGGACAAAAGTTCATGGAGAACCAGATGGAGAAGGTGGGGGGAAGCAGATTCTGGGGGATTCTTAAGCTCCGCCCACTTTTAAGGAAGATTCTGAAGGCTCTGACTTTGACAATGAGCTTCGAGAGGCTTCTGAAGCTTTACCTCTAGTAGTTTTGACTCGGAACCAAATTTCGATCTTTCCTTCAAGCTCCGCCCACTCCAGCTTTCACCTCCCACTTTTGAGGGCGAAAGAGATTTCAAGTTTTCGAGATTTTTGGCTTCTGAGCCGCGAAAAGTGCTCACCAACTGTTAACGCTAACTGCTCTCTAGGCTCCGCCCCTCCACAAGCACCACCCACTCTCCAAACCCCGCCCACTTTTGCAGGTCCGCACCATCCGCGCCGCCCATCCATTGCTCACGATCCAAGTGGACGGAGGAGTGACCCCGGAAAACATTGAAATCTCTGCGTCAGCCGGAGCGAACGCTATCGTCAGTGGAACCGGAATCATCAAGGCTCCCGATCAGTCGGTGGCCATCTCGACCATCAAGAAGGCTGTCGAGAGTGCTATCGCCAAGGCTTCCGGAAATTAAATATTCGGTTTTTTTTGTCTGAAACTTGATTATTTGAGGTTGTGAAACTTTTCATCTTTGTGTTCATGTCTGTTAGTAATGTAGATTTTTTGTTTATGTTTTTCTGGATTCTTTGAAGTTTGCCAAGAAGAAAATTGTTTACCGAGAGAATAGTTCAGATTCTGAACCCTCGACGTCTTCTGAAATCAAGAATCAGAAAGTATCCGTGTTTCGAGCATTTCAGACTTTGAACATTCGACGTAATTTAAATAGTCGAAAAAAGTTGAATTGAGATTCTGAATCTATGACGTCTTCTGCAACTTGAAAATTTCAACTAATCAATTTATCGAAAATTCCAGTTTCTGAATCATTAAAGTCTTCTAAGATCTAGAATTCTAATATTTCAGATTCTGAATCTTTGACGTCTTCTGAAATCAAAAATAAAAAGAAAGCTCTCAATGTTCATAATCTGAACTTTTTGAATTCTCGATCTCAGGAGAATTCAAAGATTCAGAATCTGGACTTTTCGTTGAATTTACTATTTTCAAATTTCAAGTTGCAGAAGACGTCAAGGATTCAGAATCTCAAATCAACTTTTTATGATTTGCGATTTGAACAACGTCGAATGTTCAAAGTCGGCAATGCTAAAAACACGGATACTTTTGAATTCTTGGTTTCAGAAGACCGTTTTTTTCTAGTTTTCATTCGGAATTCAGTTATGCATATGCTCCGCCAACCATGTGCTGTACCCACCTCTCAAGCCCCGCCCCTCTCTGGGAACGAGACCATAAAACCCTCCGATTCTGCGCTGATTCGATTATCTCCGATTGCATAAATACCCCTCCCCTTGCTTTCCCCATGATTCGTCGTCGAAGGATGTCTTCTTCTTCTACTCACCAAGTGCTCCTCGTTCTCTTCTTCTTCTTCGCTTCTGGAGTCTCTGAAGACGTCAAGGCCGTCTCAGATGCCAGATATCATATGGACGTGCTCATCGACCATTTCACGAGACGGGACATGGATACGGTCGAGGAGCTCATGAACTCCCATGGAAGTGAGGCCCTTTTTTAGAAGACGTTGGGGAATTTAGATTTAGTTTCTTGACTTTATTCAGAAGACGTCAAGAGTTCAGATATAAAAAACTCAAATCTTGAAGACGTCTGTGATTCGGATTCTAAAAATGTTTTGATTTTGAATTTGCAGGAGACGTTAAAGAATAAGTATTTTCCCTGAAAATGACAATCCTTGAATTTCTGTTCAAGACTTCAGGTATTCAAAATCTGAGAGAGAACGTTTTGGAATTTAGATTGCAGAAGACGTGGAGGATTCAGAAAATCCAATAAACTCATTTTTTCAAAAAAAAAAGAAAGAAAAAAAGTTTCAGATTTTGAGTTCTCGACGTCTTAAAACTGAACACCCAGAAAAACTAATTTCATCGAGAAAACAGCTGAAGTTTTGGCTTCAGAATCCTTGACGACTTCTGAAATCGAGAATCGAAAAAAAAAAACGGATTCTGAATTCGCGACGTCGTTTTGAACCAGAAATCTAAAAAGTCTCCGACTCTCTGAGCCATCGAATCTCTCTAATTCCAGCCTACTTCCCGCCGAACCACTTTGATCTACTCGAGATTTTCACCGCCGACTTCAAAAGCTACGACGAAATCCGCGCCTACGCCCATTACATAAACAAAGTTTACGCCTTGTTCTTGGATCGCAAGGCAACGAGTATGACCGGATGGTACATGTCTCGACTCGTGGAGTGCCCAAATATGATTTGTTGATTTTATATTTTGGTTGCAATTGATAAAATGTGAACATCCAATACTGTAGAGGAAAGGTAACTAGGTTTTCAGAAAAGAACTGGAAACCTGGAAAAAAAAGAGAAAAAGAACAATATGAATTTTAGTGATTTTCTGTGGTCATCTTTGAGCAGTTGAAAAAGTATGTTCCAATTACTCGATTTTTTTGAAAATTTGTAGGCGTATTAAGCAACTCTAGTGCTTCATTTTTGTAGTTGACAACTTTTTTTCAAAAATCACAATCAAGTAAGTTATGTCGCTTTAAAGGTTATTGGTCCGATGAAGGTCGGCCGTCTTTTCGGAGTCGCGTCGTTGTTTTCATCATATCTGACTTGATTGTAATTTACAGACAAAGTCGTCAACTACAAAAATAAAGATCTAGAGTTACTTAATACACTCACCAATTTTTAGAAAAATTGGATGGTAGGGAACCACTTTTCAACTCCTCAAAGTTGACCATTTTTCACTGAAAATCATCAAAGTTTGTATTCTTTTGGTCAGTAATGTATCTCAAAAACCGGTGAGTTTATCAGAAATCTGTCAATTGCAGTATTGCTTAGCTTTGAATTTTTTATAATTTTGTAGTTTATCACTTTTTGATAGCCACGCCCCTTTTTGAGATATGTAACTTTAAAGTAGAGATTTAACGAAGATGTTAACTCAAAAACCGTTCATTTTTCGCAAATCAAAAAGGAGAAGTAGGAGAAGGTTTCGTGGAACTCGGATGGAATTCTCGGATCGAAGCGGTGCCGATGGATGAGGAGGCGGGACGGGTGTCTTTGGAGCTGGGCACTGGGATCTGAAGAATAATCGATAGGCTTTTGAGACGGATAATAGGGGAACGTTTTAAAACTAGTCAATCTAGAACTGGATCGTTTCACAATTGGCTATTTTGAAACTGGAACGAATCGCAACTTTCCGTTTCAAAACCAACGTTTGTAAGGTTTTAAAACGTCCCAGTTGCGGAAACAAGCTCACATCCATTTCCTCGACGTCAAATCCAACTTCATAGTACACAATCGGGTCCTCATCCCATTTCACCTTCTGAATCGACACCCGATCATCGTCCATTTTGTCTATCATCATCTGCAACGCTTCGATATAGAGACACTTTAAAGGCACATGGAAACTCTCAACGGACTATGAATTGATAATAGTACACAAAAACTTTCAAAAGCCTTACGTGACTATCATTCGTGTATTGGGTTTTGAAATGAATGGATCCTTGGTTTTGGAATTTCAACTCTGGAGCTTTGGCGATTGGGCAAATAGGAGCAGGGGGCAACATTGATGGTTTCGTAGCGTTCTTCTTTGTAGAGATCGAGGGCTGAAAAAGGAACCTGATAATAGTTCCAGAGTATCGAAACTATGGAAGGTACCAAAATTGCTGACCACAAGGTTTTCCGAAAAATCAAAATTTTCAAAAATAGGGCAATATTATGCTCATTCGAACCGTCTCGAAAAGCTAATTTGAATGGTGAAACTATCATCATCCTAGACTCAAAATGAAGAAAGCTACAGTAAGAAATGCATTTCCCAACCTCCGAAACGTCTTCTGTTGATTCCGTCAACGAATCGAAAATGGTACATTGAGTCAACTTTTGTGGCGCTACACTGCCAACAAAGTATAATAGAGTCTCCGGATTAGGCTCCGCCCTCGTTTGGGAAGGCCCATACTTTTCCGATTGTCCGAGAGAAGGAGGCAGAAGTTTCTTCGCTCTTCTTCTTCGTCTCGGCCGATAATACGCCGAGCCTTTCGGCGCCGATTTCTCCGGGGGCTTCTTCAAATTTGCGATTTCATTATCTTTTCGTGTCACAACAGCTTCCAAATTGCTTTTTTCCTTTTGCCATTT
Organism: Caenorhabditis sp. 40 LS-2015; assembly: GCA_900536305.3. Taxonomy (NCBI): domain Eukaryota; kingdom Metazoa; phylum Nematoda; class Chromadorea; order Rhabditida; family Rhabditidae; genus Caenorhabditis; species Caenorhabditis tribulationis. The sequence goes on along the minus strand of LR543251.1, from coordinate 16,846 downwards.
CCGATACATGCAATTATAGATCATAATTGAAATGAGGATGGTGGTGATGACAGGAAGGATGTGAAAGTAGACGATGAGTTGAATGATTTCCAGGTGGAAATGACTGAAAATATGGGAGGAATGGCCTAGAAAAACGAGGTCTTTTAGGGTTCTTGGCCATAAGCAAACTTGGTGGCCTAGAAACTTCGTATATGGATTTCTAGGCTATATCTGGGAATGGCCTAGAATCTACGATGTTGGTTGCCTAGGCCATTTTTTTCCAATTTTCAAAAAACGAAATTTCAAATCTCCCGCTTATACCTGTTCAATTGTGGGCTAAACGAAACCGTGAAATTTGGCTCTTGCGATTCCACGAAACCGGCAAGCATCAAAACCGTCACCAACCGATATGCAGTACTTTTGTCTGGAACATTCGATTAAAAAATCAATTATCGATTTTTTTCAAGTCACTCACTCAAACCCATCATGATCGCAAGAATGAATGTTGTTTCTTTCTCTCCTCTCGTTTCCGCTTTAAATTTCTATCCGAAAATGATGACAAATCTTCGGAAACGATGGAGAGGTTTCAATTTTTCGGAACGTGGATACTGATACGCCCCGTTTGCAACTCTGGCGCGTTGCTTTTTGCAATTTTACCGCATGAATCTCGAAATCAGTAGAAAAATGTGTCGAGAGATTCAAATTATAGAATTAAAAAAAAAGAAGTTTCGAGACCTCATGAAGAAAGTTCCTCCCACCCTCCATTTGGGCCTCCTTTCGGAGAGGATGTACAGAAAGTTGAAAGCCGGCAGATCAAAGTTTTATGACAATCATAACCATCATTTTTAGGAGATGTCCTGTCATTATCAGCACTGTATTGAAACCAAGAACACTTGCTTTCCGTCAGTAGTGTATCTTAATAACCAGGGAGGTTATCAGAAATTCATTAACTTGTCTATATTGCTCAGCTTAAAATGTTGCATATTTTTGTAATGTATCACTTTTTGATAGCCACGCCTCTTTCTGAGATATGCAACTTCAAAGGGAGACATCCAACAGAGATGTAAACTCAAAAACCGTTCATTTTTCGAAAATCAAAAAGGAGAAGTAGGAGAAGGTTTCGTGGAACTCGGATGGAATTCTCGGATCGAAGCGGTGCCGATGGATGAGGAGGCGGGACGGGTGTCTTTGGAGCTGGGCACTGGGATCTGAAGAAAAAGGTCGATGGGCTTCAGAGACGGATAATAGGGCAACGTTAGAGATTTTGAAACTAGTACGTTTAGAAGCCGGTCAATCTACAACTGGATTGTTTCACAACTGGCTATTTTGAAACTGGGACGAATCGCAACTTTCCGTTTCAAAACCAACGTTTGCAAGGTTTTAAAACGTCCCAGTTGCGGGAAAGTGAAAACAAGCTCACATCCATTTCCTCGACGTCAAATCCAACTTCATAGTACACAATCGGGTCCTCATCCCACTTCACCTTCTGAATCGACACCCGATCATCGTCCATTTTGTCTATCATCATCTGCAAGGTTTTGGAACGTTTTCGTCATCGAGAAAGTCGAGAAAGTGCGCTCCATAGAGACACTTTAAAGGCACATGGAAAATCTCAACAGACTATGAATTGATAATAACACAAAAACTTTCAAAAGCCTTACGTGACTGTCATTGGTGTATTGGGTCTTGAAATGAATGGATCCTTGGTTTCGGAACTTCAACTCTGGAGCTGTGGCTACTGGATGGATGGGAGCAGGGGGCAACATTGATGGTTTGGTAGCGTTCTTCTTTGTGGAGATTGAGGGCTGAAAAAAAACCTGATAATAGGTCCAAAGTATCAAGATTATGAAAGGTCCCGTCTTGACCATAAAATTTTTCAAAAAATCAAAATTTTGGAAAATAGGGCAATATTATACTCATTCGAACCGTATTAAAGAGCTGATTTGAATGGTACAACTTTCATCATCCTAGACTCAAAATGAAGAAAGTTACAGTAAGAAATGCATTTTCCCAACCTCCGAAAGGTCTGCTGTTGTTTCCTCTCCCCACGTATTGTGAATGACACATTGATCCATCTTTTCTGCCTCTACACTATCCTCAAAATATGGAGTTTCCGGACTTTGCCTCGCTCTGCTTATGTTCGGCCAGAATTTCGCCGAGTCCATTGGCCCCGATTTCTCCGGGGGCTTCTTCAAATTTGCGATTTCATTATCTTTTCGTTTCACATCTGCTTCCAAATTGCTTTTTTCCTTCTGCCATTTCCGATACATGTTATTATGGATCATAATTGAAATGAGGATGGTGGTGATGACGGGAAGGATGTGAAAGTAGACGATGAGTTGGATGATTTCCAGGTGGAAATGACTGAAAATATGAAGAAATGACCTAGGAAAAACGAGGTCTTTGGGGTTCTAGGCCATGAGTAAACTTGGTGGCCTAGAAACCTCAAATGTGATTTTCTGGCCTTTTTTTTTTTTTTTTTTTTTTTTTAATTTCGTCATTTTGGGTCCAGACCAGTGTGTGATTTTCGACGACCTTTGAGAAAATGTTTGTTTGAAATTTTTCTCGAAAAATTTTTCGAAAATTTTTCGAGAAATTTTCAACAAGTTTCCGAAAAAACAAATGCGCCTTTAAATGTACAGTACTGCCAAGCAGCTTACGACACTCCGAAATAACGCACTGCGCTCAATTTCACGGAAAGTCGAAGATGCCTTTTCAAAAATTTATCGAAATTTTTTTTCGATAAAGTTTTCGAATTTCGGTATTTTTTTCAATTTTCAAAAAAAGAAATTTCAAATCTCCCGCTCATACCTGTTCAATTGTGGGCTAAAGGAAACCATGAAATTTGACTCTTGCGATTCCACGAAACCGGTGAGCATCAAAATCGTCAACAACCGATATGCAGTACTTTTGTCTGGAACATTCGATTAAGAAAAAAAAATCTATTATCGATTTTTTTCTTCGAGTCACTCACTCAAACTCATCATGATCGCAAGAATGAATGTTTTTCTTTTTCTCTTCTCGTTTCCGTTCTAAATTTGTACTCGAAAATGATGACAAATCTTCGGAAAACGATGGAGAAGTTCTAATTTTTCGGAAAACGTGGATTTTAACCGAAAAACACTGATACGTCCCGTTTGCAACCCTGGCACGTTGTTTTTTGCAGTTTTACCGCATGTATCTCGAAATCAGCCGGAAATTAGTAGAAAAATGTGTCGAGAAATGTAGAAAAAAAAAAGTTGTCTGACAATCAGAACTCTCATTTTTAGAAGGTTTCCTTTCATTATGATCACCACTGTATTCGAATTGACCACAATCACTTGCTCTCGGGCCCCCCTAGAGAGGACCCTGGTCCAAAAATTGTTGTGACGGAGAGACCGAATATACACTCGGCTCGAATCCCCACCCGTCCCGGGTATTTATCGGCCTCAAACCAACTACTTTGAAAGTTCAGCGCCCCTTATACAAATCGCGCGGCCGACACCTCGCGGGTTCCGCCGCCCACCGTGCTTTTCGTGCGAAGGGGGCGGGGCTTAGCAACCCGAGCGAACTTTGAGCGTTTTCGATGATCTTGAGTGAATTTTTTACTGAAAAATAAGCTTCCATCGCGATTGCATTGAAATCTGCAACTTTCAACAAGGTTTCGACTACTTTTTGGCTCAAAGATGCGAATCGACGAGAAATTGACGAAACGAGCTATTCGAATGGTTTCCGGCGGATTTTCAAGATTCACAACATGATTTCTGCATAGATTATAATTCTTGACAACAGTTTTTAACCAATTGAAGAACCAAAAGCGACTCTAAGTCGGGGAACTCGGCGAGAATCAGTTGAACTCGCAAAGTCCCGCCCGTTTCGCACGAAAAGCATGGTGGGCGGCGGAACCCGTGAAGTGTCGGCTGCTCGATTTGCATAAGAGATGCAGGCTTTCACTTTGAGCTCATCCACTGCCAGATGGAAGGAGAGGATAAGCCAGGGAAAGCAGCGGCAGGCGTACCTTCCGGGGGCTTACCGCGGGTGCTCCTCCCCGACCGGGCGCACTGTGCTGTGAAATTCAGGGGTGTTGCACAAGGATCTTCATCCTTGCAACATCCTTGTATTTCACCGCACATTGCGCCCGATCGGGGCGGGGCATCCGCGCTTCGACCCCGCAAGGCTCGTCTGCAACTGTTTCGCCCTGGTTGCTCTCCCGTCGAACCAATTTTTGGAGAAAGGGTCCTCGAAAGGGGACCCAAAAAACGGAGTTATGAATTGTGGGGTTTTGAAAAACACTGATCATATGATTTTCATTGTGAAGTTCGCAACGAAAAAATCCCATGAAAACGAAAACTCACCAACTGAATAGCATCAGTATACGCCAACATGGCCTTCGCATCATCGTTGCAACTCAACAAGTACATCATATTCAACGCCTTATTATCTGAGTTTTTAGTGAATGAATACACTAATTTACATATCATCAATTCGCAATCTGTTGGCGCACTTTTAGGAAATCTCATCTTCCGTCATTTTTCGAGAAATTTCGATGTATTCTCGAAAAATATCTCGAATCCGTGTCGAAACGATACACTGACTAGAAGGAGATTGACGACGAAATATCCTCCCAATTTACGTTATGTTCCTTTAAAAGTGTGCCAATAGACTTCGAGTATATTAGCAATCATGGTCGTGTTCAAACTCATTGCGAAGCTCGCAACGAAAAAATTCAATGGAAAGAAGAACTCACTTTCGTCGCGAAGGCTTGTTCACAAAAGTTGTTCACAACGAAGGCTTGTTCAGCGATTGTTGAGTTACACTACGCCTTTTTTGCCGAAAACAAGATTAGAATTCAATTTCATGCTAAACGCCCTCTTTAAACCAGGAAAATGAATCGAAAACGCTCAAAGTTCGCTTGGGTTGCTAAGCCCCGCCCCTTTCGCACGAAAAGCATGGTGGGCGGCGGAACCCGTGAGGTGTCGGCTGCGCGATTTGGGTAAGAGGCGCCGGCTCCTGGTATCTTTGCACATCCATTAGGTGGAAGGAGAGGTGGCCGCCTTTTGCGCTGTTTGCAGGGATGAACTGCAGCGCACTAGGCGGCCCAGACGAGCGGAGCAATCGCGGTCGGACACTCTGCATCGACGCCCGGTGTCTGCCTGCGGCTGCTTCGCTCGGCCCTCTCCCCGTCGAAACAATTTTTGGAAAAGGGTCCTCGAAAGGGGATCCAAAAAGCGAAGTTGTGAATTGCGGTCATTTGAAAAACACAGATTTTCATAGCAAAAATGTTCGTGTTCAAACTCATTGTGAAGTTCGCAACATGGCCTTCGCATCATCGTTGCAACTCAACAAGTACATCATATTCAACGCCTTATTATCCGTCTCGATCAACGATGCCATATGGGGAACCAGTCCGCCGTTCACCATCTTCGGCAAGTTCTTCGAATCGAACGAGAAATTGAAGAGCAGTTGGATGACGGTCTTTCGAAGATCCCCGTCTTGGTCCGTCCGTTTTCAGGAGTTTCTCGACGACTCCGTTTTGTTCCATTACTGTTTTGTTTTCCTCGAAAATTGAGAGTTTCAGAACCTGCCATTGTGAAGATGAGAGTTCTGAGTAATCGGTTATCCACAAACTATTTGTCTTTCCCCCACATTTTTGCTCACAAACATTGTGAAAAATCCTTTGTTTCCCATTTCACATGCTTCCGACGATAAAAGTTGAAAAAATCACTGAAAATATTGCGATTGTTGAGTTCCACTACGTCTTCTTCTACTGAAAACCAAATTAGAATTCAGTTTCATGCTAAAAGCCCACTTTAAACCAGAAAAATGCATCGAGAACGCACAGAACACGATTGAACCACTAAGCCCCGCCCCTTTCGCATGAAAAGCACGGTGGGCGGCGGAACCCGTGAGGTGTCGGCTGCGCGATTTGCATAAGAGGCGCCGACTTGCAAGCATCTTTACATCCCTAGACGGAAGGAGAGTAGGCGGCCGTTTGCGGGTGCTCAGGGATTGCACCGCATTCGGTCTTCGATGCTGCCCGGATCAGCCGCGGGTGGACTTTTCGGGGTCCACCCGAGGCTGTTTCGGGTAGGGCCTCCCCGTCGCTTAAATTTTTGGAAAAGGGTCCTCGACGGGGGATCCGATAGAACTAATAGCGTCCGCATTCGACCTCGAAGAAACTAGGAGTTCAAACTTTCCGAACAGTAAGTACGCCCCATTGTCAAACCCAGATATAAAAGCTTTGAAAACATTTCGAAAATCCGTGAACTTTCATTATTTGAAAATTTATTCCAAGTTCGAAAAGCTTCAAAGAGTTTAGTTCCAAGTTTTCTCTACCCATGAAAATCATCTTACAATCACCTAAACATTGTGAAATATGGCTCATATTGTCATCGAAAAGTTAGTTTTCAAGAAGCTATCAGTAAATGCGCTCCATTGAAATCAAGTGTCAATGGGGCGCGTTTGCAACTATATCATCATTTTTCGTCGTTATTACTCAAAAATTTCAGCGACCTGACCGGACTCTACGTGCTCTTTCTATTGGAACTGATTTTGGCCGTCACGACTACTGTAGTCTTCTGCTTCCGGGAATGCTGCTGTAAAAAATATTGAATAAAAAATGTTTTGATACAATTTTAAAATGAGCAATACATCTTTCATTCGAAATAAAATACACTACAAACTACAATGTTCACTTTCTCTCACTGGCGAACGCGTCCTCTGGGTGGCCGATCATGCTGAAAAATTCAAATAAAAATGTTGCCCGCGAAAATTCTGAATTCAAAAAAACTCACAAATCCTGCGGGAACAATCTCTTGTTGGTCTTGCTCTCCTCCAACTTTTCGATTTCCTCATGAGTCAGAGAAAAGTCGAAAAGTTGGAAGTTCTCCTTGATGCGATCCGCGTTGATCGATTTCGGAATGATCGCGATTCCACGATCGACGGCGTAGCGGAGCAGAATTTGGGCGGGAGATTTGTGATGTTTCTCGGCGATCGAGATGACGTTCTTGTCATGGAGCTCGGATGGAGCAGGGCCGAAGGGCTTGCTATAAAAATATCTTGTCGTTGAACATCTACATCTCAAAAACTAAAAGAGCTATCAAAATGTTGTCAACAAGAAAAATGTGTGAAATTTTGTGCTAATCATTTTTGTAGTTGAAAACTTTTTGCTACATTTGATGGTTCCTGAGAAATGGGCGTTCAAAGATTAGCAGTGGCAACGGAGCTCGCTCCTCGGCTTGACTTGCTTTGCTTCTTTGAACGCTTGTATCTCAAGAAATGGGAGAACTATCAAAAAGTTATGAACTACAAAAATTTGCAAAAAATTTGTCAACTTTCAACTAGCTAGTTTGATTTTTGAGGTATACGCGTTTTGACCAAGAAGACACAGAGAAGCAAGAGTAGTCCTCTCCTAGGTCGGCACACTATTTGGGTTTTAAATGTCACGATCCTGAACAGTCGTGGTTTCAAAACGTCATATTGCTTTTGAACACTATTCAATGTGATACGAAGACGTTTCAAAATTATTAAGGAAAACTAATGTTGCAGTTTTGAAGGACTTTCCCTATTTCGAAACGGCAATTTCTAAGTGGTCAAGGTTTCGAAACGGTTGAGGTATTGAAGTTTCGAGGTTTTTGAATAGATCGGTTTCAAATCGCCCCAGGTTTAAAATGTTAGGGTCTTTAATTTTTGCAAACTTACATTCCGTTTGGAAGAGTGAAGTTGACTCTTCCCGGACTTCCCAGCGTCGAGTACGAGGTCACCGCGATCCCATGCTTCTTACAGTAATTCACATGATCATGCTGGGGGAAATACAGATGAAGTTCCACCTGAGAATTGTGCACCGGAGTCAGTCCAAGTGCCAAGGCTCTTCCGATTTGCTCATTATTCCAGTTGGAGACGCCGACCGCTTTGGCGAGTCCCGCCTTGTAGACGGCGTCGAATTGACGCCAGATGTCTTCGACGGACTCGTGTATCTGCTCGCTCATGTCATCGTTGGTCGCTGTTGGCATGTGGGCGAGGTAGAGGTCTACGTAGTCGAGTTGAAGCTTTTTCAGAGAGCTGCGAATGGCGGCGTCGAGTTTTCCGGGGGCGAACTCGTGGGTCCAGGCCTAGAAAATTTCGAATGCGTATAACTCAAAAACCATGATAGCTGAAGCAAAGTTGTCTACTACAAAAATGATCAGAATTCAATTTTAAACATTTTCGTAGTTGTCAACTTTTCAATATCCTTATTAGCTTCGAAGTTATGATGCGCTCAAAGTAAGTGAGCAGCAGCGACGAAGAGAAAAGGCCGCGCGGAGGCGGTCGGCGCGCGTTGCCACTTTGAACGCGAATATCTCAAGAGCCGTCAAAGATATCAAAATGTTGTCAACTGAAAAAATAATAAGCATAAGATTTTACACATTTTTGTAGTTGACAACTTTTTCATAGCTCTACTGGATTTTCAGATATTTATACTTGAAGAGCGCTGTGCCCCACGAAAGTCGGCGCGCGCTTCCACGAAAAATGCAGCGCTTTTGAGCGTTCATATCTTTTGAACCGTCAGAGATATCAAAAAGTGGTAAACTGCAAAAATAATCAGCACAAAATGGGAAACATTTTTGTAATGAAACATTTTCTGATTGCTTTTTTAGTTTTCGAGAAATGAACGCTCAAAGTTGGAGAGCAGTCAGAGAGTCTGACGTGGTGGTCAACCCAGGCGTGGAGATCTCAAGTACCATCAAAGATATCAAAAAGTTGTTAACTGCAAAAACATTGAGCATTAAATTTTACACATTTTTGTAGTTTGCAACTTTTTGATAACTTTTTTGATTCTTGAGATAACATAGTTTAAAGTTCAATGTCGCTCTAGCTGAGGGTGACAGCTTGCGCTTTTACTTTGAGCGGCCATATCTCTAGAATCGCTAGAGAGTTCAAAAAATTGTCAACTGCAAAATTAATCAGCACAAAATTTTACACATTTTCGTAGTTAACATCTCTATCCTAGCTTTGCTAGTTTTCAGGATACAATTGCTCAAAGTTGAAGACAGCCTCACCTTGGTAGTAACAAACAAGTCGTCCCTCTTGACGACTCCCTCCTCGATCAACTCCTTGATCGCCGTTCCAATCGCCTCCTCGTTACGGTATCCGGAAGCGGTGTCAATCAGACGGTATCCTGCATGAACTGCTGCCTTCACAGCAGAAATCACCTCTTCCGGAGTGGATTGCCATGTTCCGAGACCGACAGCTGGCATTTTATGGCCATTGGAGAGGGTGATGGTGGGGGAGACCATTTTTAGGGAATCTGGAAGTGAAGAAATATCATTCTTCAGGTTGATGGAACTGGTAGATCAAAAATTGAAGATTAAAAATTGAAGATTTTTGATCTACCAAAACTGTAAAAAAGGCGCGAACTGCAGATTTAACTCTGAGCAAAACCCCGCGAATCCAAGTGAACCTAATAAAAGTTATAAGGCAAAAAGGTCATCAGAAGATCAAAATATGGTCTATCCACCCAAAACACCAAAAATTTCAGCAACCAAAATAGAGAAAACTCTGGTGTATCAATTTGATAATGATGATATTTCGGTTATCAGTGGAAGTTTCCCACATTGTTTGTTCTCCTCGACTATTCTTCGATTGATAAACAAAAAAGTGAGAAGAAGAAACAGGTTTTGTCACACTATTTTATGATGACTTTTCGCAATTCGAAGGATCATAGTGTATATGTTTTTACTGCATTAACCGTTTTGGAGCATCCAATAAAACCGTCGAAATTTGAAAACTTTTAAAAGCTGAGCAACGTCTGGGCTTTGTCTTCCATAAGCTCCGCCCACTTGGTCAGCTGAATGAACTCCTTAAAGGCGAATGATCTTTAATGCTCTAGTTCGGTGGAGCGAGACCGTATTTTGTCCCAATCGCCTAATATAGGATTCATTTTTGAAACAAAAAACTTTATTCAGAAAGGTCAACATGTGTCCACTTCCAAGTTCTTGCTTCCACGTACAGTTTGCCGATGATCGCCGTGTTTCTTGTTTTGGCAGTGCCTTTGCACATTAGTACTGTCTGTACAATAAAACGTCGGCGCGCCGCACTTTGCGCAACGACACGCCCCTTTTTGCAATGCGTGCACATTCAACTTTTTCCACACGTTTCATAAAGGGGCGTGCCGTTGAAACGCAATTTCCAGCCTGCGGCGAGCCGACATTTTATTGTATAGACAGTAGTGTAGCAGGATCTTTTGAACCGCCCCTTTTTGCCCACTATGTGTTTGTCCCCCTAGTCACATTCTATTTCCTGGGCTTCAATGATACTATACTCGGAGACACACAAATAGCGACTCACAGAGTTGATCTGTTTGGAAATGTTAGAGTCCCTATACACTGCCGCATCGTCTGGTCTGTTGAGAATTCTGTCCAAAATCTGTCCAAATCAAAAGTACTCGGTGAGTGTGGCTCCAACCATCTTATTCTTTTCCAATAGCTGCGTCTACCTCTATTCAGACGTTGTCGAGCCCATCAGTGTGGGTCACAAGAAGACACATCTACTTTCTGTCACCCCCTGTACAGGTCGTCATGGTTCTGTAGACTATTATAATGTTCCGAATCCTCGCTGTGTACCTTTAACCTTTCTGAAAACATTGACACAATTCGCATCGAATTTCTGACCGATTCTGGAGATCCAGTCCCATTCAGTTGGAAAGCGAATTACTGTGCTGCACTTCAAGCAGATTAAGTGGCTTTTCATATTATGTGTTCAAGAATGAATGCGATAATAAATTGGTTTATTGATCTGAGAGACATTGAGAGAGGCGACATTCGGTAAAGGGATAATAGAGAGAGGGACAACTGGAAGAGGGGAAGCAGTGAGAGCATGGTGGTGGGGGTGGTCGTAACTCTTCGGGGAGAAATTTCGCCACGTAACCTAGCCACATACCGAGTACTCGCGACGTCAATGTCCGGGCGCTGTTGTAGTGGACGCTGTAGACGTGTTGGGCAGCTTCCTTGAAAGAGTTGAACTCTTTTTCGCATCTCGGACAGGAATGGATTCGGTTCTCGATGAGCTGAAAGAACACATTTTTGATCAGCCATCGTCTCACTTGTTGTGAAACTCTGTCTTCACACCTTTTTCATGTTGGAAGAGAGAAGAAAGAAAAACTTACCAAATTTGCGGTCCTTTGACCGAATCGATGGCGGAGAATAGCCGCATATCCATCCAGAAAATGGGGAGCGGTGTGTACCATGAGGTTCATGGCACTCCGAACAGGATGGCACGTTTGAATGTGCGTTACTAGATCAGGAATACGCCTCCAGTGGGTGAGGCAGACAGGGCAGTGGAGGCAACTCTGAACGAATGACAATTCTTAACAAAATGGACGTGGTCTGAGCCCTAGTGAGCATGGCCACCCGTAGGGTTGTAAGCCTGTCTGTTGGGTAATGAAACCAGAAGACTGTGTCGGCGGCGGCCCTACCCAAAAGAAAGGGGGATCAACTGTCTTCCTTTGCCCAGTGGGGGGATAATCTGACCGCTTTGACCAGGGGACAATCTCTCTTCTCGGGGCAGTGTAACAGAGAGCAGACAGGGGGGATTTTCTCACTGCTCCCACTACTCAGTTTTGTCCGAAATCCCGAAAATCTCAAAAAAAAAAGGCAAAAAGAAAGACGTACCCGGCATCCTGACTATGAGCCGTTGGTTGAGCTTTCACTTGTCTGAAACAATCGAATCTTCAGAAGAAATTACGAGTTTTCAGAAACTGTCAACCAATCATTTTTGAAACTCACAAAACTCACGGAGAACTGGCGATAGAGGAATGCAATCGCGCTCCAGTGGGCAAATTTTTAGGCCGGCGAACGTTTTGAATTTTTTTATTGTTTTGGACAATTTTTTTTCAGTTTTTTCGCACCCTGTGATGATAACAGGAGGTGAGCAGTCCTTTGAACTCGAAAAGACTGTAAAAAGTTTCGCCCAGAGCATAAAAAAAATTTGAAAATTTGAAGGCGGAAGGCGCCTCCCAGTAGAGTGCGTTTGCATTCCTCTATCGCCAGGTCTCCGTGAAAACTTGCTGAGCAGCTGCGGCGGACTATCGATGTTCGGATTCTGGAGATTTAGGGGAACACGTCAAGCAAAAGGACAGGGGGGAAACTGAAAAACAACAGCACTGACTTTTGAAATGTATGCTTTAAAACTCACAGTTTCAGGAAAATCAATAATCAATGCATGGTCGGCAACTAGACAGTTGTCACCGTTGGGGGAAACAGAATGAATGAATGAACGAGGCTATCCTCATGACTTGCGTTCTTCGGTGGGCGGGGTCACAGGTGTTGAGAGGCTCCGCCCTCTGATTGAGTCGTTTTGGGTTAATAGGCCTTTTGTTTGATTTTATGACCCTGTCTCTCATTCCCAAGTACTCGTTTATGGGTGCAATATGGTCTGAGAAAGTGGGCCATGAATTAGAGGAACAGTATTCTGCTGATGCAATTAATGACCTCAGAATGACTCGTTCTAATGATTATGGTTGTATAATAAATCATCCGGTTATTGAATGCAAATTTCTGAAATCTATGAAACGAAGGCGCCGGGTTTCAGCGGTACATTCTAGTGTTCAGAGGGCTAACTTTGGGAGGTTGAAAAAGTATGTTCCGATTATTCGATTTTTCTGAAAAATAGTGGGCGTGTCAAGCAACTCTAGCACTTTATTTTTCTAGTTGACAACTTTTTACGAAATTAACAATCAAAAGAGTTATGTCGCTTTAAAATCATTGGTCCGAAAAAGTTGGAAGTTTGCACCAAGTCTTGATATCACGTGACTATACGCGACGTAACTCATTTCATAGCAAATTTCGTAAAAAGTTGTCAACTACAAAAATGAAAATCTAGAATTGTTTAATACAGTCAACAAGTTTTATGGAAATCGGGTGATTGAAACATACCTTTTTAACCGCTCAAAGTTGGCCATTTTGCACTGAAAAAAGAGAACGAAAAAAAATTATTGTAACTATTTCACTAGCAAGNGAGAGAGAGAGAGAGAGAGAGAGAGAGAGAGAGAGAGAGAGAGAGAGAGAGAGAGAAAGGGGAAGATAAGATGAAGTCTGATGAAGTCAAGGGGAAGTCAGATTCGCTCGACAATGGAAGGGAAGAGGGGCGTGTCTGGAGATTTGCGGAAAATTTTTCGAAGAGAATTTAGGAAGGACTTAACGAAGGAAGCTGAAGTGGATGGACCCTGAAAAGTCTAAAAAACACAAATTTTTGAATAATAATTTATTCATCATCATCAAAATGTTCCACAAAAGACGAACAAGATGCTGACCTTGGTCAGAATGTCCTCATCGAGCTGATGGATTTTCGAAAGTTCTTCGTCCACTCTGAAAGTTTGAAAATTAGGTGAGGACAAACTTGTCTTTTGATCTACCTCTTCTGAATCCCTCCAAACAACTTTTTTGTAGTCATACTTATTGTTGAAGATCGTGGCGATCTTCGTGTTTATTCTGCATGGCTTGATGTAGTTGAAACTCGTCGACTTCAAGAAATCGTATCTTTCTGGAATGCTTCGTCGGAGTGCATTGTTTTCGAGTCTTTAGTAATCATGAACTGAAAAAAAAGTGGAAATTAGTATAATCTTCAAAGTGGGGGAACTTGCCAAGAAGCCGATTTCCAGAAGACCCGTCCATCAACAAAAAATCTAAATAAATTGTCGAGTTTAACACTATATGATCCAGTTTGTGGTGGATCTCATTGTCCTTTGCTTGTATGAGTTTCGGAGGTTCTGAGTTGAGTTCTGGCTAAGCATCTGAAAATTGAGTATATTTTTCATTGGCAATTCTATTTTTCGACTTACAGTTTAAAAAAAATCAAGAAAAGGGAAGGGGCCGCCGAGAACAGTTGGCAGCCTGAGGAGGAGAGAGGTATCGGGCGAAAATGTCTGAAAATTGGGTATAAATTTTATGGGTAATTTCAGTTTTCAACTTACAATTTCAGAAAAATCGCAAACCGTTTCGAACTTCAGGTCTGTTGGGACCTGTAGACCGAGTCCGTGGATGTTGCGAATCAAATATGGCTTATTGAAGTTCTGGACGTTGAACTGGACTCCATCACATCCATATAATCATGAACTGAAAAAAAAGTGAAAATGAGAATAATCTACAAAGTGGGGGAACTTGCCAAGAAGCCGATTTCCAGAAGATGGATTCTAAGGATGATGTGCGATTTGTTCACGATTGGCATTCTTCTTCTTTCTTCATAATCCCATAGTGGCCATTGAGTTTAAAATTGAAGAGCACGTCCTGGAGTAATGATGACGTCAAAACAAGGCTGGGGAGCATCTGAAAATTGGGTATATTTTTCGTTGATAATTTCATATTTAGTTTTCAACTTACAGGTTGAGAAAAATCAATACATGGGAAGGGGCCGCCGAGAACAGTTGGCAACCTTAGGAGCAGAGAGGTATCAGGCAATAACGTCTGAAAATTGGGTACAAATTTCATTGGTAATTTTAGTTTTCAACTTACATTTTCAGAAAAATCAATACATGGGAAGGGGCTGCCTAAAACAGTTGGCAGTCTTGGGAGGAGAGAGGTATCGGGTGGAAACGACCTCTCTCCCTCCGTGAATGAATGACAATCCGATGGTCAGGTCGCGCGGGAGGAGACAGGCAGAGAGAGAGAGAGAGAGAAGGCGGGGCTTGTGAGCGAGACACTCAGAGATGTTTTGAAGAAGGACGACGTTATGTTCCGAGTACCTAGAATTTTCCGACTTTTAGGAACATTTTCGTATTCAGCTCACCGAGACTTTCAAAATGAGTATAAACATGCCCTACCTTATCGTACAAAAAAAAATTCGACGACATTCTTAAAACTGGGCGTATTTAGACTTATTTGGAAGGTCTTGAGGAGCTGAATCTTACTGTGGCGTTTTGAATTATAAATTTCAAAGTTCCGAGATGTTCTGGTTAGAATAGTTAATTGGATGTGGTGAGCGAGATCGATCATTTTGGATCCTACACACACAACTAGATTCATTATACAACTATAATCTTTAGATGGGGTCATTCTAAGGTCATGATTCACTTTCCCAGACAATATAGCACCCATAATGGGGTACTTGGGAATGAGAGAAAGGGTAATAAGACTGAACGGCCCATTAACACCCAATGACTCACAAAGGGCGCGGAGCCTCTCAACTTCCATGGCCACGCCCACCGAAGAGCGCAAGTCATAAGGAGAGCCTCGTTCATTCATTCATTCTCTCTCCCCCAACGGCGACGACTGTCTAGTTGCCGAAAAAAAGATTCATTGATTTTCCTGAAATTGTGAGTTAGAAAGCTTCAATTTGGAAATGCAATGCGATTTTCTTTTCAGATTTCCCTGCGCCTAGACTTCTGGTTTCGACGTCTCCTCCAATTGATTTTTCCTGTCACTTTGTGAGTTTAAAGGTTTTTTTATGGAATTCACTCCAATTTTCGTTACGAAACACCCAACCAACTGAAAATCACTTCTCATTAACGGATCCATAATTTTCAAGGCAGCTCAACTGATTCGATTCTGGTAGTACTAATATGGTAGCAACTGCAAAACTTACTAGTATAATCAAGACAACCGAGTTTGACTGATTTGAAACTTTTCAATTTTATTAAACGAGTTTGAGAGAAGTTTTGAGTCCAAGGATACAGTAACCCTAACTAGTTCCCTGCCACATCTAACTCGTTTACGTTTTCTGTCTGTTCCCTTGTTATCGATATTCTGAAGTCTCGAATCTTCCAATTTACAGGAAGACCAGCTGAAGAGGGAGAACGATAAAATGAAGGTCACCCAACAGACGTACACGAATGGAGAAGGTGAGCAATTTTTCCCTACGATTTTGGATTCGAACCTTTTTTTCAGATTATCGCGCTCCACCACAGAGACAGAGATGGGGACCGCTACTACCAGATTGAATGGGAAGGATACCCTCATCCGGTCTGGAACGAGGAGTTTAACGGGGATGAGCTCGTCGCACTGGTAGGCTTATTGCTTCCGTCTCAAATTCACTGAATTCATTTTAGGGCTACGAGGAAATGCTGAACGAGTACAACGGAAAAGTAGAAGGAGAAGAAGCAGAACGCCAAGCGCGAGACAGTCGTCAGCAGGAGGACCCTTGGATAATTTGAAGATTAGAAGTGAGTAATGTTTTTGAGATGAATTTTAAATGGTTAAAATGCGAAGAAAAGCGTTCAAAAGTTGACTGAAAAACTAGAAAGTTTCTCCCGGAAAACGAATTCAAAACTACAATTTATCTATTTTCAGAGCTCGTCGATCAAGCCGGAAGAGAAGACTTCAAGAGCCAGCCCAAATACAATCATATTAGTGTATTTTATACTTTGAATAAAAATAACTTTTCTGAAAACAAACTGTCTTTTTGTACTGACTAGCAAATGGTCTACACAGACCGTGGGATTAAGACTAATCATCAGTATTAGAAGATATAAAAACTTCTGACGATTCCAGAACAGTTTTCAATTTTTGCTATGGACGTCTGAGAACCGAGATATTTGGATCCAAAAATGGGACCCTCAACCATTGTTTTCGTCAGTTTTTCACCGAACTTTCGAGGTGATTTCTCCTCATTCAGGTTGCGCAAACGCCGCATTCATAATTGCCCCCTTATTCGTTCAAAAAGTGTGATCGAGTGGTCCAGTGGTAAGTGGACCAACTACCATTTTGAAGGTGTCGGTTCGGTTCCATTTTTTCGACAACATTTTTTCCAAGTTTTTTTTTGGAGAAAACTAGATTTTTCTTGGATTGTTAAGATTATTAGATAAATTGGAAAAAAAACTTGAAAAAAAGTTTGTCGAAAAAATGGAACCGAACCGACACCTTCAAAATGGTAGTTGGTCCACTTACCACTGGACCACTCGATCACACTTTTTGAACGA
>LR543250.1:67427-103689 GCA_900536305.3 Caenorhabditis sp. 40 LS-2015 | reverse complement strand
CTTCCAAATGGTCGCACTGTCGTTTCGGTCTGCAAGTTGAACGTCAACGACTCCTGCAAGACTTCGATGCTCAAGCCGAACTCAGCAATGGCAAAAAAGTTGGCGGAAGTTTCAATGATACTCTGGGACGAGGCCCCAATGTCTCCCAAAACATCGCTCGAAACCATCGATGCTCTATTCCGGGACATCACCCAAGTAGATGCTCCATTTGGTGGAAAAGTGGTCGTTTTGGGCGGAGACTTCAGACAGGTTTTACCGGTGATGGATCATGGAGGAGCAGATGAGCAGGTGGCCAACTGTCTCAAAAAGTCAAAACTATGGAGCCAGTTCAAAATCTTCCATTTGAAGGCAAATATGAGACTTTCTGGAGGAGCTCTCGAATGGAAAACTGAGTTGTTGGATATCGGAGATGGGAAAGTTGGCGATCCAGTCACAGGCGAAATGGACGTTCCAGAAGACTTGAAATCTAACGGGGATTTGGTTGAGGAAGTTTTTGGTGATTTGTTGACTTCTGGAGACGTAGCGAAACTTTCCAAAGTAGCTATCTTGACCCCACGGAACAAGGAAGCTTTGCAACTCAACAACGATGTCCTTGCCAGAATGCCAGGTCAGTGCTCAGTCTACACGTCTCTGGACGAGATCTGTCACAAGGATGGAGCCGAGATGAACGACAGCCTAAACTATACGACGGAATTCTTGAATCAGATGACGCCGTCAGGACTCCCCCCACACGAGCTTCGACTCAAAAAAGGCGCGATCGTCATGTTGTTGAGGAACTTGGACGTAAAAAACTCTCTCTGTAATGGGACCCGATTTGTAGTTCAAGAAATGGGGGCACGAGTAAGTTTTCATTTTTGATATTCATTCAATTCTATCTCATTTGTAGGTACTCCAATGCCAATTCGTCAACGGTCCACGCCAAGGACAATCGGTGCTCATTCCCCGTATCAAGCTGAACTATGAAAAGGGACTTCCATTCACATTGAGCCGCCTTCAGTTTCCGATCCGCCTCGCCTTCGCCATGACAATCAACAAGAGCCAGGGCCAGACATTCGAGAAGATAGGTCTTCAGTTAGCGGAGCCTATCTTTTCGCATGGCCAGCTCTATGTTGCATTGTCAAGGACCACCACCAAAGAAGGAATCAGAATCGAGACACCGAGTGGCAAGATCAATAATGTCGTTTTCAAGGAGGTTCTAAATTAATTTTCTGTTTTTTTTTTTCATTTCCCTTTATTCTTCTTTTTTGTCGCTTTGATTTCGAGTAGCGATAATAAAATCTGAGTTTCAGCCAACTTTTCAACACCACTTCTCCTACTAAAACTAAGAATAGAAAGACATCGAATGAGATCAATGAATCAAANAACTTTTCAACACCACTTCTCCTACTAAAACTAAGAATAGAAAGACATCGAATGAGATCAATGAATCAAATATTTTTATGAATGCACTTTTCCCAAGTGAAAACGCCCATTTTACGTGGAGCCAGGAGATTGGAGCCGCCGTGAGGCGGCGTAAATCGACTGGTATCCAGATTAATACATAATGAGAGACTCAGACTGTGGTACAAAAGAAAACTAGACTTTCTGAAAGTGCCTCGGAGAATTTGTGTTAGTTTAAGCAGTCAAAAATGAGGTCCGTGTGATTGCCTTTAGGAGGGTTACTGTTGTCTAGGGCAGCTGACCTTCTGGAAGTCACAATTTGAACTTACAATCTTGAGCTCAAAATGGTCAATGGGGTTTTCTGTAAGGTAACCATTCTCGCAATCTGACTCGCGGGTAAGCCAATTTTGAGCACAGAACCCCCACTTTCAGTAGTAGAGCTCTTTCAAAGCAACAAATTTTCAAGACAAACATGATTCTCGAAAACCTGATTTCTAAACTTGACTCCCGTTTCCTCAACCTCATTAAAATCTACCCTATTCTGCTAATTACGGTGCTAATGAGCAGTGTACATGACGCAGTGTCTTTGTCTCTTTGTACGAACTCCGTGATTCCGCTCCAGTGCTTCTCCCCCCACCATACTAGAAAGGTGCCCCCCCCCCTTTCTCCTATAATCACATTTTGCTCGCCACATGCTCTCCCGGTCTCTATGCCAACATTTTCACACACCAGCATTCATACACCTCTTGACACAAACAACTCTTTGATATCTCTTGTTCTCCCGTAATCTCTAACTTGTCACTCTCTCGAAAGTTCCAAATTTTGGCTGTCATTTCCTTGCTATTTCCCTTTGAAATGCGTCAAAGAAACTAGTAATTTATTTTGAAGTCAGCTGGGACTCCTCTTTTCTTATTCTAACGTCGGCTTGAAAATTCATTTTTCAGTTCCCCCTTCTTTGAAATTCCACCTGGCTGTTTTTGAACGTGTTACTTTTCAGAGTGCCCGCAATGATGATAAGTCTTCCGGACCAGACCAGGATTCTCTCTGGAATCCTCACCACCCCCTTCTTCATTTTCTCATCCTTCACCGTTTTGGTTGGATACGTCGTCATGTGGTTCCGTAAACGGCAAACCCTGACAAATGCCATTTCGATTTTCGAGGTCCCACTTATCATGTCGTGCTTGGCAGTTTTAGCCTCTTTATTCCATTTGGCTCTTCGTGCTTTGTTCCTATCGTCTGGTATCGATGGCGCGATTGGAGTGCCGTTGCACGTTTTGACTGCGATCTTCTATGTCAGTACGGGAATGCTCACGGTGGCCAATAATCTGCTCCTGCCACTGTTGTTCACCTACTCCATTGGATTTTTCGCCAAGAACACTCACTTGTAAGTTACTTTCTGACCATTTTTTGCAGGCCTCGTGTACTTCTTGTGGACAAAACTAGTCTATTCAGTGAGGAGTCCACGGGACCTCTCAAATTGAAAATATCGCATCTAGAACTCTCTTGAAACCTTTTGAACATTCTAAACTTGACGTCGCTCTTGAATCAAATTCTGAGAAAATTGAGTTGCGCGAGAAATTGATTATTCAGAATCTTATACATCTAGATGACGTGAGAAAAGTTAGAATTCGTTAGATAACGAAAATTGCTATTTTAGAGTTTTAGAAAACAGAAGTGATTTCATTTTGATAATTGCTTTTGAAATGTCAAAAAATACCAATAGAATGATCTTGGATTCTTGAATTCAGAGGTTCGCTCTACCATAAAATGTCTAGTTTTTCATTCCAAAATCCTAATTTCCAGTCGCCTCTTGATGTTCATCACGGCGATCCTCTACACCAACACAAAGTACCTCATCTTCCTCCGAATCCTGCCCAACTTCATCCAGTACAACTTCACCTCAGCCATTGACATCTCGAAATGTCTCGTCTTGAATCCTATTGACTCCGCAATGCTTGTGATCACACTGATTCTCATCTTCTGCAAACTCCAACTCACTTCGGACAAGATCGGATTTGAAAACGCCGTGATCATTTGTGAAGTGCTCTGCGTCGCTCTCCTCCGAATCATTTGGACGATCTCCGATATCATCGCTGTCAGATTGCACAAGGTCTATATCGAATACTCACTCTTCATCTCTGGCCTCAACACAGAGACTATGCTCATGAAGAACTACGAGTACACCCAGATGCTCATACCCTACTTGTTCCTGATATGTACATTCCTCGTGAAACTGGATGGGTTGAGGAGACGAGCGGCGGTTTCAATAGTACAAGCTAGGGAAGCTGGCAATACGAGGTGCAGCGGCAGGAAGGCTATTAATGGAGCGCGGAGTACTGTAGCTGAGGCTCCGAATACCCAAGATGTCAAGCGAAATCCTTCAATCGCTGAAATGGATCCTGGATCGCGCAGACCACCGTACGAAGATGAGCAGCAGCAGGTGGAGAAATAAAGTTGAAGTTTTGATGTTTTTTGTTGGATATTTTGAAGTACATTATGAATCATATTTCGTTCTGAACAAACACGTATACATTGGGTTCAAGACATTTTCAGCTGTTGATCTTTTGAACCCGCTTTCACATTTAGAATACTTGGCTAAATGAAATCAGGATAGATTGTTTCGAGAACACATTCGGCAAAGGCGATTGAAAAACTTTATTAGTGAGGTTAGAGTTTCAGACCTTTTCCTCACCAGATGGTGAAATTTCCTCGTCGCAACCCATGATTGAACCAACAGCACGATTCAAGCAGCTCTCATCCGATACGAAGCACTGCTCCATGAACTTTTTTCACCACAGCGTAGACGCTCGAATTCTCGAGACACTTCAAATTCAGCTTTCTATAGTGTTGATTGTATTCGACGAACATATTCTCGATTTCATCGCAGTGTCTTTTCCCTCTTACTTTATCGTCTACCGAGTGCAGGCAGGAGTCTTCTATACACTTCTGAAATTAGAGATTTCCAGAGTTCAGTTTTCTTTGAAATTTCGTGGATTTGTTAAGCAATCTTAGATTTTCGTTTTCGTGGCTGAAGACATCTATGTTGATTGCTGATAAGCCATGTAGGTACTGACTCGACCCCAGAATTCGGTTCACGTCACTTCGAATTAAACAAAAAGTTGCGGGTCAAAACTGACTAGATTGTAATTCTCGTGATAAGCTGTTCACTTCAAAAATGAAGATCTAAAGTTGCTTGATACGACCACCAATTCTCAGAAAAATCAGTCAGTTGAGAACTGATTTACAAGTCTTCAAAGTTGACCGTTTTGCACTGAATATCAACAAATTCGCATTATTTTTGGCCAGTACTGTAAGTGTGGTATCTTTTTGCCCGGAACAGTGTTCCTTCCTACCTGAGCCCCTCTACATAGCTGGATAGTCTCGTTAATCTCGACATCGGTTATGTTTGCCAACAGAAGTGTTTCCGCTTTCCGGTACAATGCATTAGTCAACCCAGAGCATTGCCATTGATGAAATTTGTGGTATGGATGGTGACAAAAGCCTGGTTCCGAGTTTGGCTTGATGGTGTAGATGTCCATGAGAGCGTCGTAGTTTTGCTCAAGATGGTGTTTGATAGATCCGTCCGGAAGCCACCGAGAGTTATCACTTTTGATAAAGGTAATTTTGAGGAAACAAGACTCTCAGACGCGAACACTTGTCTTTTGATGGATGAGTTGGTCTGGAAGTTTTGAAAGTGCCGAAATGGGGGCTTCCAGGTAAAAATGAGTTTGGAGACTCGGACAGTTTGAGTACAGAAATTTTCGAAATTGGAGCCGAAAATGTGCAAAAAAAAATGAAGAATTTGAGCTCCAGCTCTTTCGTGAAGACTTACCGTTAAAAAATCATAGTTTCGATTACAATTCTCGGCATACTCCCGATCATACGTAATCTTTTCCAAAGTTGGAGCCATGCATCTTGTTTCGAACCATTCGTTGAAAGCATATGGTTGGAAGCCCAACACAGTTTCGAAAATGTTGCTAGTCGGTTGTCCTTTGAAGCATCGCAGTTTCGATGAACAATTCTGGAATCTTACTGTTGTCAGAAAACATTGTTCATTATTATATCATACTAATCTGAGTAACATACCAAGACTTTTTCCACCAAGCTCGTATATTCTACGTACTGCGCAGGAAGCGCTGGCCAAAGGGTCTCTTTCAACTTCCTTGCATATTGATTCATTTCGTGAATTTGATCATTGCATGCTCTTGATGTTTCGATTGCACAGTTACCTGGTTTGCAAAAACGAGCGAACGCAAAACTTGGAATAATGAGCAAAAGAAGAGCCAAATATTTCATTGTTATTCAGAATGAAGAATGAAATTGCATCGAAGGAAGGGAAGGTTGGTTTTAAAGAGAGTTTGTGTTTAGAATTGCCGGAGTTTGTATATGTAATTTGAGGAGAGTTTATATTTCAAAAAATGTGTTGATTTACCATCAAGTTCAAGTGTACAAAGACCAGAAAATCAGTTGAACAAGTGGCCGGAAGTTCAAAAGAACGCATTGCTCAAATAATTTACAATCAGAATACTCCATACACAGGATGAATTATCCACATAAATCGGGTAGCAGATGCATGACAGTTATGACCATTTTTTAGGCCTCCACAATAGGCGGTATCGGCACGGACGGTGAACACGAAGGGGTTCTGAAAATTGTCAAGATCCAAGTGTGTC
This sequence comes from Caenorhabditis sp. 40 LS-2015, assembly GCA_900536305.3. Classification (NCBI taxonomy): domain Eukaryota; kingdom Metazoa; phylum Nematoda; class Chromadorea; order Rhabditida; family Rhabditidae; genus Caenorhabditis; species Caenorhabditis tribulationis. The sequence continues at coordinate 97,636 of LR543250.1, read as the reverse complement.
CTGAGCACACCACTACGAACCTATTCAACTGCTTGCTCTCCAATGCTCCATTCACAGCCTTCGAAGATTCCACAAAGGTGGTTTGCATGTTCTGAAAACACTCCTCTCTATAAAAAGCTGCAAAGGATTACTGTATCTTCTTCAACTCCAGATCTAATGTCTGAATCTTTGATTTGAAATTCCATTCAAGAATCAACATTTTTCTCTGTTATAAAAAACTTCTCAAAAATATGGAATCTGTCTACTATTTTTTCCTCGTGATATTGCCTATGAGAAAAGCCAATAATTACATTACCAAATGGCTGTCAAAATATGATTACAGGTATTTTCCACCTTCCACACTTGGTTTTTTTTCAGCTACTTATGATGAAAATATCCTTTGCCACTCCTTACTGGCTCATAAATTTCTACTATACCATCACTCTTATCTCCATTTCTATCAACTCCCTCGGCATCTATCTCATCAAGTTTCAAAGTGGAAAAATCGACAGCTTCAAGTACTTTTTGCTATGGTTCATTGTGATCGCCACCCTGAAATCGGACCCTTCAAGAGTTCAAATATTTAGGCCTGCAACCTTCTGGGCGACTTTTGTATGTTCTTCATGACCCAACCAATTCCACTACTTCCCATATGGGCGGGGCATATCAACGGACCTTTTTGGTCAGTGTTCCATATTGGAACCCATCTGGCATCCGTCATTGGGAGTGTGATCATGGGACAACAAGCGGCTGCATTGACCATGTGTTTTGTTAGAAAGTATCAGGCGATATCGAAGTTAGATTCTCAGAACCAGATTTCCAATAGTTGGTTGATTTTTGTTGGAGTTCTGTGCCAAAGTCTCATCGCTATATGGATAGTCCTCTACTACTTCTCAGGCATCGACAGGTCCACTGCTCTGCAGTTTATTCGAGTGGTACTAATACATTCACCTTCACCTCGTTATTCAAAAAACTTACAGAACTACCCGAATTTCTACCCTAAATTTTTGGAACTTGATGACTTCCAGTTATACTTGAAAAACGACATTACAAATTGGTTCATTTTTGCCGCCGCGTTCATGGCTATCAGTTTCACAGTCGTCATTTTCTTTTGTACCGTGAAAATGTTTCAATTATTGGGAAACCTAAAAAATCAAGTCTCCGAGGGGCATCTGAAGAAGCATAAGGCGGCGGTGAGCAGCTTGTTGGCTCAGGTAGGTCAACTTTTGATTTACTGAGAACCCGCGAATAGTTTCAGCTGATTACCTCACCTGTGGCATTCTTACCCCCAGTGGCTAGTGGATTCCTGTTGGCCTTTGATTTTGAGCATATTCAATGTAAGCGAAGGTTTCGGATTACTGTATGTATCTTTTTACAGTCATCAGCTGGGTCCTATTAGCCATGACGTCTTGCCACGGAACGATCAACTGTCTGGTTATGATTCTCACATGTCCACCGTATCGGAATTTTGTGAAGAGCAAGATTCTGAAAGTTTGCAAAATGTTATAATAAAGTGACCTTGTGTTTTTTGAACTTCAACTTTTGACTTTTTTGTCAAAAAGAATCAAACAGACATGACGTCACTTTTCCCCCACTTACCAGCAAAGTGTTTTTAGAGGGGCTTTGAGAATTTTCTTAAAACTTGCTCACTAGTACTTTTCAACATGCTGAAAACGATGAGAGAAAAATTATCTGCCCCAAATTCACCAGAAGCTCAAAATCAGGTCTAAAAGTTTCAGCCAAATATCAATGAATTCCAATTCTTACTCTCCTCTATGCAATCCAGCAAAGGAGATTCCGATGGCGGTGTAATTTCTCAAAAAACTTCATTGTTCACAGATTCGAAAAAAGTTGAATTTTTCGAGAAACAACATTTTTTTGTGATTCGTGTTAAATTTGGCTGGAACTTTCAGAGAACATATTGAGCTTCAGATCAGTTTGGGGCAGCTAATTTTATGCTCACTGTTTTCAGCGGGTCAAAAACTACATATGAGCAAATTTTCAGAAAATTCTCAAAGCCCCTCTAAAAAAAGCTTGCTGGTTAGCACAGATACCACCACAGCGTGTCACAATATTCTTTGACTTTCCTGGGTGATAGAGAACGAGTGAGTGAGAGAATTAGAGAGCACGACAGAGAGACATTTTGTGACGGAACAGGTGTGGAGTGTATTTATACAGATTAGACTTGTGGGAAACTGGAAGAAGGGTCTAGTGTAGGGAAAATTGCATCATGCAAGTGGCCCTAATGGCTCTACTTTCTTCTTCTTTTTTTTGTGTTATGGCTGTAAAATCGCCATTCGATTCTTGGCCACCATTTTCCTTTATCCCTAAAATTTTGTAGTCTTCTCTTTTCGAAAAATGGGTCTTCTTGACTACACACCAAACTATTGCTCACCGATCCCATCACCATCTTCAATCGTTCGGACTGCAAAATGCTCATCCTTAACAACCTCCGGAGCGTCTCGCTTTGAATTTGGCTCGGCTCAATTTTATGCTCTATGCGCTCTCGGCGGATCTCTATCCTGTGGTGCCACCCATTGTGCCATGACCCCAATGGATATTGTCAAGTGTCGCATACAGGTGAGAATTCGAAAAAGGTTCTATCAGATACAGCTGTTTCTAGGTTAACAAGGAAAAATATGGCTCTACTGTCCAAGGATTCAAGGTAACCATTGCTGAAGATGGTTTTCGAGGACTCGCTCGAGGATGGGCTCCAACTTTCATTGGCTATTCGGCGCAGGGACTTGGAAAATATGGACTCTACGAACTCTTTAAGAATGTCTACAGCGACGCTGTAGGAGAGGACAGTGCGTATCTCTGGAGAACTTCTGTGTATCTCGCGGCATCTGCTTCTGCTGAGTTCTTCGCTGATGTCATGCTGGCCCCTATGGAGGCTGTCAAGGTTAGAATGCAGACTTCTCCCACTGCTCCACCCACACTCCGCGCGTGTGCTCCCATGATCTACCGGAGCGAAGGGCTCAGTGGATTTTTCAAAGGGCTCCCTCCACTGTGGACTCGCCAGATTCCATACACAATGATGAAGTTCACGTGTTTCGAGAGAACTGTGGAGCTTCTCTATCAGTTTGTGGTGCCGAGACCTCGAGCCGAGTGCACAAAGGCGGAGCAATTGATGGTGACATTCACCGCTGGATATGTTGCTGGAGTCTTCTGCGCAGTGGTGTCGCATCCTGCTGATAATGTGGTTTCCAAGTTGAATCAAAGTTCAAGCGCAAGCGTTGGAGGTCTAGTAAAACAACTCGGATTCTCTGGGTTGTGGGCGGGACTCGGGCCAAGGATTATAATGATTGGGACGTTGACAGCAATGCAGTGGTTCATCTATGACTCGTTTAAGGTGGGTGGATAATTTTTGGAAGATTACGCAACTATAATTTTAGGTCGCCATGAACATGCCTCGTCCACCACCACCAGAAATGCCAGAGTCGCTAAAGATGAAGTTGGGAGTATTGTAATTGTAATGATTTATTTCATGAGTATTTGAGAACACTTGGAAGTGAAGAATACAGAATATACAGACAAATTGTTTAGACTATTACTTGAAAATTCACATGGCAAATGCATGACAGTTATGGTCATTCTTGCGGGCTCCACAATAGGCGGTATCGGCACGGACGGTGAACACGAAGGAGTTCTGGGAGTAGTCAGAATGAAATTTCACTCTAGTCACAAATCTTACCTCCGAGCACACCACGATAAACCTGTCGAGCTGCTTGCTCTCCAATGCTCCATTCACAGCCCTCGAAGAGTCCACGGCGGTGGTTTGCATGTTCTGAAAACACTCATCTCTATAACAAGTCACAATCGGCTAATGTACCTCTAAGATGATCTTCTTCAACTCTGGATTATTGCACATCTCATCATCATCTCCAGCGGCGATTCCGAAGAAAGTGGGTTTGTCGGGAAGAGATCTCTTCTTTCTTCCTCCACACCCACATTGGGATGGTGGTGGAGGAGCAGAACATCCGCATCCACCGCCACCTCCTCCCATCATTCCGAATAGTCCTGGACAGGCGGCACAGATGGAGACGAGGGCGAGGAGGATGAGAAGCGAGGATTGCATGTTGGAAGACGTTGGTTCGATGCTTGTGAAGATTCATGGATCAGCTTTTATATTGAGAGGTTATGGTGTGATAGATTGTAACACTCTGTTGTGTTACAACTCACAGATCAAAAAAAAAGTTCCGAAGTCGTCAGGTTCAACGGCTGGAGATGCATATCTAATCTTCAAAATCTACTAATGAATGGGAGGAAAGGGAAACTGGAGAAAAAGGATTCCGTACTTTGTAGACAAATTTGTGGATCTTCGCGAGAGACAGAAATAATGACCTAATAAGACAAACACAGACAGAAAAATTACGTTTTTTCAAATCGTGAGAGTCAAAAACTATGCTGGTTTCACATTCCAAATCACAAATTTGGCTAGAAAATACTAAACATCAAACCTCAAAAACCGTTATTGGTCTCTGTTCAGAAACATTTCTAAAACATCAATATTTGGCTAGAAAGTCAGAGAATCTAGCACATCAAAACGCTCGAAAAAAGTCTCATATCTCATTTACAGTTGCCAACTAGTTTTCTCTTCTCCGAGCACAAACCAAAAAATTGAGATAGCAGAGAATAACGAGAAACGCAGAGAGTAAAAGAAGAGCAGAATTTGATTGTGGCCAAACTCTGATTTGAACTTTTTTGTGACGAAAATTGAGACGATAAGAGTTGAGGTATATAAACCAGCAATTTTTTCAAAAAAACTTGAACCGAAAATGATCACATTTGAACTAGCCATCACTACAGTGCTTCTTGGTATTTTTAGGTGACTATTCTTTTCATAACGGCTCATTTTTTAACTGTTTTCTATTTTCAGCTACTACCTCTGGACATGGACATACTGGAGACGTCGTGGCATCCCTGGGCCCATGGGTCCCCCAATTTTTGGAAGTGCTTTGAAACTTCTAGACGCTGAAAATCCGCCGCCAGCGCAGCTGAAAGCATGGACTCGAAAATATGGAGAGACCTATGGTATCACTTTGGGACTAGCTAAGACTCTGGTCATATCGGACCCCAAAATGGTCCAGGAGGTTTTAGTGAACCAGTATGACAATTTTTATGGAAGGAATTTGAACCCAATCCAGGGAAACCCGAATCAAGAGAAGCGAGTACACTTGTTCGCTGCTCAGGGACATCGGTGGAAGAGATTGAGGACGATTTCGAGTCCCACTTTTTCGAACAATAGTTTGAGGTAACTTCAAGAGGTGCAAACATCTAACAGGTTGAAAATTTCAGAAAACTAAAAACCACCATCGAAGATAGCGCATTGGAGTTGTTGAGGCATATAGAGGAGCAGAGTGCTGGAGGGAAACCGATTGAGTTTTTGACGTGAGGACATCTGGTTGAACCTATACTCAATCTCAAATTTTCAGATTTTTCCAAGAATTCACTCTCGACGTCATCGGTCGTATTGCTCTGGGGCAAACCGACTCTCAAATGTTCAAAAACCCAATGCTCCCCTTCGTTCGAGCAGTGTTCGGAGAGCCCCGGAAAGGTCTATTTCTCTCGGGATTTGTTGTTCCGTGGATTGCACCAATCCTTCGAAAAATGATGTTCTCCTTCCCAAATATTGTCAAAAATCCAGCGGTCCATCTTATCCGGCAAACCCAAGAAGCAGTGGAGAAACGAATTGCTCAGCGAGCGGCAGACGAGAAAGCTGGCATCGAGCCAGGAGAGCCACAAGACTTTATAGACTTGTTTTTAGACGCCAAGTCTGATGACGTGGATATTGAGGATAACGAGGAGTTTACAAAGACAGGAAACAAAGTTGCAAGGCAGCTCACAACTGATGAAGTTGTCGGACAGTGCTTTGTATTCCTGGTTGGCGGATTCGACACCACTGCACTTTCCCTTTCCTTTTCATCTTTCCTTCTGGCAACTCACCCAGAAATCCAGAAAAAACTTCAAGAAGAGGTAGATCAAAACTGCCCGGATCCGGAGATCAGTTTTGATCAACTATCGAAACTGAAGTACATGGAGTGTGTGATCAAGGAGACCCTTCGGATGTACCCTTTGGCGGCACTGTGAGCGTAAAAGTTTTCAAAAACTTTAATTCGTGTTTTCTTTAGAGCCAACTCTCGGCGATGCATGCGAGCCACCAAAATCGGAGCGTTTGAAATTGAAAAAGGGGTGGATGTAATGTGTGATACGTGGACTATCCATAGGGATAAGAAGATTTGGGGAGATGATGCGGAGGAGTTCAAGCCCGAGAGGTAAGCTCATAATAAGATCAGAAGGATTTTTAAATTTTCCATTACTTGCCCCTTTTTCCAGATGGGAATCCGGAGACGAGCACGTTTTCTCGAAAGGTGGATTCATTCCCTTTGGTCTTGGACCTCGTCAATGTATTGGCATGCGATTGGCTTATATGGAGGAGAAACTTTTGTTGAGTCACATTTTGAGGAAGTACACTTTGAGGACGTGCCAGAAGACGCAGATTCCGATGAAACTTGTGGGATCGAGGACCACGCAACCGGAGACTGTATGGATGGAGTTGGAGCCGAGGGAGGAATGAATGGAATTGTTTGGATGGATTTTTAGTGGTTGATAATGAAGTCTACTGGGCTGTGTCTTCGATAAATATTCATTCTACTACAATCATATTTAAGAGCACAATAGATACATGAGTTACAAATTGTTGACAGAAAATTTACATAGCAAATGCATGACAGTTATGGTCATTTTTGCGGGCTCCACAGTAGGCGGTATCGGCACGGACGGTGAACACGAAGGAGTTCTGAGAATTGTCAAGATGCAAGTGTGCTCTATTGAAATTCTCAAATTTTACCTCTGAGCACACCACGATGAATCTATTCAACTGCTTGCTCTCCAATGCTCCATTCACAGCCTTTGAAGAGTCTACAGCGGTGGTTTGCATGTTCTGAAATCACACCCCTCTATAACAAGTTACAAGGGATTACTGTACCTCCAAAATGATCTTCTTCAACTCTGGATTGTTGCACATCTCATCATCATCTCCAGCGGCGATTCCGAAGAATGTGGGTTTGTCTGGGAGAGATCTCTTCTTTCTTCCTCCACACCCACATTGGGATGGTGGTGGAGGAGCAGAACATCCGCATCCACCGCCACCTCCTCCCATCATTCCGAATAGTCCTGGACAGGCGGCACAGATGGAGACGAGGGCGAGGAGGATGAGAAGGGAGGATTGCATTTTAGAAGACGTTGGTTTGATGTTTGTGAAGATTCATGGATCATCTTATATATTGAGAGGTTAAGGTGTGATAGACTGTAATACTCTGATGTGTTACAAATCACAGGTCAAAAAAAGCCGTCAGGATCAACGACTGAAGATGCATATCTAATCTTCAAAATCTATTAATGAGTGAGAGGAAAGGGAAACGGAAGAAAAAGCGTTCCGTACTTTGTAGACAGCTTTGATGATCTTTGCTATGAACATAATAGGACACACAGACAGACAAAGATATTAAGTTTTTTTTCCAATGATGAGAAAAACGTAGAATATGTAGTCAAAAATTATAAAGTTGATTTCACATTCCAAATCACAAGTTTGGCTAGAAAATAGTGAACTTGTCAATTTCCCTGACAAAAACCAATCTCTAGAAGATCTTTGTTCTCAGTAACCTTCCATAAAAAGTGTAATCTAACTTTTCAATCTCTCCCGGTAGCCCTGACTGTGAACTGTAATTTGAGTGTCTGTCTCTGGGAAAGAACGTTCCCGTACTTTGTAGACCGTGGCCCTTCCTCGTCAGGTGTTCTTCGGTCAGATTACACTAATAACGTTCTTATCTACTTATCATCTTGATCTGTGTAGAGCGCTTGGGGTCTCGAGAAACGTCGTATGTACATTTGTGGTTTTTCTGTTTCCCTGAGTTCTGGGTGTAAATTTCCATAACTTGAACTGTAGGCCTAGCTCATAATCGAAACTTTCTTGACAACATAATTATCAAAAAAAAAGACGTGCAGATTGACAGGTCGACGTGTATTGCACTGATAAGAATGATAGAAAAATTGCTTTGTAATCACGATCTTTGCACTTCCTAGTTCATTTTGCCTTTGAGAAACATGGTGCATGTACATCTGCACTTCCGAAAACTGCTTAGGTCTGTCTGTGTGTTTCTTTATCCCACCTGTTCTCTGATGTTTGTTCTAACTGTTTTGTTGATCATTCATTCTTCATTGCGCCCCCAAACTCCCACACCTTCCAGACTCATTTTTCGAGTTCAAATTCTAATTTTCCCCGACCTAACGATTTTTGATTTTTCTTTGTTCTCGATTTTCAACAGTGACCGCCAAGAAGACGAAACGAGGAAGTGAATTCAGCCGAAAAAAATTAATTGGTTTTCAAAAAGTTGATTGGATTTTGTTTCTCTTTTCATTTTTGGACTGGTATAAAAGAGCTGGCTCAAAGTCGAAAGTTCAACCTCAACGGCTCACCGGCATTGGCCCCCTTGTATTTGCTAAGGTCTCTGTGCAAACATGCTCCATTGAAGTCTATTGATTTTCTGATCTATTAAAGGTTTTGTAGTCCGAGATGATCGGTCAAAGTAAATGGGTCGAATTTTCATAAGCCGATTAATACTCGTGGAAACAAATTTCGTTCAAAAATTGTATCAATTTCCTTGCTTAGAATCGCATGCCTTGATCCGTATTAAACGGTTCATTGGGTTTCCATTTGATTTTTCTGTCTGCGTCTCTTGTTGTCTTTTTCTCTCACCCTATTTCTCTCAATTTTAGTTCCCCGTCTATTTGTTCACCTGTCCAACAACTACTACTGGACACAATCATTCCTATTTTTTTTCTACCTCTATTATCTGTATTCTTGTAGACCTCACAATTTCCAGAGTTTTCCGAATTTCACTCTCCGTCAATCCAAAATGACCGAGTTTGAGACTTTGGTCAACCCGCCACAGGAGGTGTTCGAGCAGATTGTGAAGTTGGTGAGTTTGAAAGTTTCAAACGAAAGTTTGATTTTCGGAACTCCCGAAACCCTTGAATTTCAGACCAGTGTCACTGAGGATTGGGCATTCCAACTCAACGACTACAACTTTTGGTCGACGAACTTTGATAAATTCTGGTTGGTAACAGTCGTGGAGAAAGGTGAGAGAGAGAGAGAAGGAGCCTTCAGAATACCTTACTTCATTCCTAGGTACCCTCAACCTTGCCGCATCGGTCTCCTTGGCCCGTTGGGATGCCGAGGATGGTCCCCTCTTTTCGATTGGAATGTTCTACTGTGTGCAAAAGTACAGAGGACAAGGTCTCGGAAAACCAATCTTCAAACAAGTCATGGATATCGTTGGCGATAACAACGCAACTCTAACTGGTGGTAAGTACCTATCTTTATATTTCTAGAATTGGATATTTACCTCAAATTGAACTTTTTTTGTAGTAGTCAAAATGAGTGCCAAGTATGCCAGCGACTTTGGGTTTGACAAGTGCCCGGAGCACTGGCATCTGTTCAGTGCTCTAAAACTTGCTGACGTGGCGATTCCCGAGAAGGTATCGGAGAAGTATACCACTAAGGTAAGTTTTGGATCACTGTAGAAGATGAGTGAGAATGTTTCAGGTATGGACAGATGTGGACTACGAGGCGCTGACCGCCTATGATAGAACGATTTGTATCAGGGATCGTAAAAAGATCATGACGGCTTGGTTCAATTTGAAAGATACTTTTACGAGAGTGAGTAAGGTTTTCAGCTATTAAAATATTGGGATAGTATTCAGAACATCGCCTTTCCATTCTGGAGAGTCTCCTAATCCAGAAAAATGAATCATCTACGATTGCAAGACTTATATCAACTTCATTTTTCGAATTCCAGGTCGTCCTCGATGAGTCCGGCAAAATCGTCGGCTACTCAACCTTCCGTCTTGTCACCAAAAACAAGCTAAGCCCCGCCCCCTTCTACGCTGACAACCAAGAAGCCGCTGAGGTGCTCCTGAAGAACATGCTCAACATGATCCCCAACTGGCAGCAGTACTCAAGCTTTGGGTTCCTCTACCCAGAGTGCAATAAGGATCCATTGGCGTAAGTAGTTTTGATAGAGTGCATTTTTGACAACTAAAAAGTTTCAGACTCCTCGAGAAGTTCGCCAAGAACAAGGAGTCCGTTTCCACATGCACTTTTGTCAGAAGTCAATTCACCAAGAAGTTAATTCCAACTCCCGACCAGAAGGTTTACTCGCTGGCTGATTGTGCTCATCAATTTGTTTAAACTTCTGAATGTGGTAGCTTTTTTCAGTTTTTTGAATGTTGGGTAACTTTTCTATGAGCTTACTTTCTATAATAAACTCTTTCGTTCAAATTTACTGTATGACAAATTTTCTCCAAAGCACAAGTTGGTCATGTTTACTATGAGCAATGCTGAAAAAATGAGGAGTCCTCAACAAGTTAACATCTGAGAAATCTGTTGTGTGCTGTGGACGTATAATATCGGCGGCGATTCGAAAAATTCATAGCAAACTGCCCATCCAACTCTACTGACCAACACACTATAATCGTTGTAAATGTGTTATCGGATTATTTTCCAGTTTTATCATATGCAAACATTTTCTCTCGAAACTCGAAATTTTTTGTCTTTTTTCCTGCTTTTTTACTGGGAGAATGACCGAATTCGAAACTTTAGTAAATCCCACACAAGAAATTTTCGAGCAAATTGTTCGATTGGTAAGTTGAAGTTCAATTCGATAGAATGTTTCATGTAGTTTTCTTGTAGAGCGGAGAATCGGACAACTGGAGTTATCAACTGGGAGACTACAAGTTTCGGTCGGAAAATTATGACCAATATTGGTTGATTGTGGTGGTGGAGAAAGGTACATTATTGAGTTAGTCTCCGAAGCTCCGCCTCTTAGACAACCATGGCACGCTTGTTTTGGACATGAAACCTGAAACTACGAAACCTGCGCACCGAGGTTTCAATGGGCGGAGCTTAGAGGCAGATGCGTTTGTATTTTCAAAACATTTTGATTTCCAGCAACCCAAAATGTTGTTGCCTCAATCACCCTTGCTCGTGACGATTCGGAAGACGATGGTCCATTGTTCTCCGTTGGAATCTACTACTGTACCCCGAGGTATCGTGGACAAGGCCATGCGAAACAACTTTTCCAGCAAGTCATGGAAATCATTGGAGATAATAACGCGTTTCTAGCTGGAAGTTCGTTTCCTTTCATTGCATTTTTGAAGTCGATTTCCCGGTTTTCAGACTACAAAATGAGCGCCAAATACGCCAGCGGTTTTGGATTCGATAAAGTTCCCGAGAACTGGCATATGTCGAGCTCTATACAACTTGCTGATTTGGTGATTCCGGAGAAGGTGTCAGAAAAGTACACCACTAAAGTAAAGGTTCCTAGGGTTACTGTAGATAAGGAAGGTTTCAGGTTTGGACTGATGTGGACTACGATGCGCTTACTGCCTACGACAGAACCATTTGTGTCAGAGATCGGAAGAAAATTATGACTGGTTGGTTCAACTTGAAGGACACTTTTACAAGGGTGAGTACCTCTTTGAAATTGAAAATCCATCATGATGAAAGGCGAGGTTCTAGTGCAATCTCTAATCTTGAAATACAAGAAAAAACTTTCAGGTTGTCCTAGATACCTCTAACAAGATAGTGGGCTACTCTACGTTCCGAATCGTGACCCTCAACAAGCTGAGCCCCACCCCCTTCTACGCTGACAATCTGGAAGCAGCAGAGGTCCTTCTGAAGGACATTCTCAATATGGTCCCCAACTGGCAACAGTACACGAGATTTGGATTTCTGTACGCAGATAGCAACAAGGATCCGTTGAGGTTTACATTAGAGCGAGTTTTCAATGTGAAAATTGTTTTTCAGACTCCTCGAGAAGTTCGCCAAGAGCAAAGAGCTGGTGTCGACATGTGTACTGTACCGAAGTCAATTCACCAAAAAGTTCATCCCGTCACCGGACCAAAAGGTGTATTGTCCAGTTGAGGGTGCTCATCAATTTGTTTAACTTTTCGTTGTTATTATCTTTGAAATAAATTCGTTCATACGAAACGTTCCACATGTCATTGTCATGCAGAATCTATTAGGGGTGTGCAAAAGTAATGCGCGCTACATTTGGTGTTTCGTATTTCGCCCATGAGAGAACACTGGGGTTCAAATTTTTTTTTGTTTGAAAGAGAATGTCTTTGCGCACCGTTTGATAATAATACTTTGTTGTTTTGATTTGTTTTTCTGTATGAAAAACATCTTCAAAGATGCGCGATCGAAAATTTCGCTTGCGCTCCTTCCCGAGTCACGGATTCAAAGAAGAAAAATCTGCTGTCGAATCTCAGGACTCTCTTTTCTTTGTATTGAATGGGAAAGCTCTATCTAAATGTCAGTGTTGACGCTGGTATCAGCACTTTAATAATGACAATGAGAGCTTGGAAAGCGAGAAACGCAGTGTACGTTCAGAAATGAGTAATAGCGATCCCTTGAGATAAGAAATCGGACTGACTCGTGCTAAACTACTCTCGAACTGTTTTTTCGCGATTACTTTATCCTACCAAAACATTTGAACGCGATCGGAAAGAGAATCAGGTACGAAAAAGGATGCCAGACGAACTTTCTTGTGACATTAGAAAGAAAAACGTCGAAGTATCCCTTAATCGCCTGTGCCGCTCAAAAAATCGTGGTTCCTTCAATTCGATTTTGATGTCGAATGATAAATGGATACAATTTGACAATATAGGAAAAAAACGGTAGTGGCTGAGACCCGACAAAGCACCGAAACCGACACCGAAAGTGGAAATGCAAGGAGAAAAAATGATGCATTGTTTCTGGTGGAACACTCGAGGTCTCATGGATTGCCAAGAAAAAGTCCAAAAATAGTGATGGTGTGAGAATTTGGGTGGCGAACTACTTCGAGTCATAGTCAGCAGAGTTATTCAGGACAGGCCTTGGTTCTCTGCCCACACGTTGGCAGCAAGTGGTGAATAACGATGGAAAATACCTTGATGATTAATGGTCTCTTGTTTTGATTTTACACTAAACTTAAGTTGGAGCAAAAACGCGCATTACTTTTGCACACCCCTAATAAGTTCGGTGGCCCGGTCTTGGTCAAGTCTGCGGCCGGGTTGACCTCACCACACATTTTTTCTGCCATCGTACCCAAGTGTACCCAAACGTACCCTATCTAGACCAGCTGTCCAAATCCGATCCTTTGAACATTTCACTACCTCTATTTCTCTTCTTCTTTCCTTGTCTCTCGCTATCAAAAAGTGTATTATGTGTCGACGAATGTTGTAGCCGAATCCTGGGCCCCTATAAAAGAAAACGAAAACCTTACCCGACGCCCATTCATATCTTTACTATTAACAAACGCAAAATTCTGTGTGTGTGTGTGTCTGTGTGTCTGCCTGTGTCGTGTCTCCCGCCCTAGCGAAGTCCCCACTGGACCAAATCTTNGCTTCGAGTGAAATGCTGAAGGCCCTGAAAGAAGAGCCGTAGGCACAGAAGCTCCAAATGAAGGGTTGAAAGAACTGAAAGAGGAGCCGAGGGCTCCACAATCGTATTTGGTCTGATTTAACTATGTCCTCTTTAAGAGTTCCCACTGTGCAAGCGGTGGCCAGGAGGTGGAGCCCCGCGTCAGCGGGGCGGAATCCGACTGGTTCCTGAACAATCATGGAATTTGACACCCTCGTCAATCCTCCACAGGAGGTTTTCGATCAGGTCGTCAAATTGGTTAGTTACGGAAAAAATAATTGTTAAACGGTTGAATTTTGGTTTTTAGACTAGTGAAACTGAGGACTGGAACTTCCGAGAAGATGACTACACATTTTGGAAGATCAACTATGATCAATTTTGGTTGGTGACTGTGGTGGAGAAGGGTAAGGAAATAAAACACAACTACAGTAATTCCCTTGTTTTCAGGGACCACCAACTTTGCCGCATCGGTGTCTCTTGCCCGTTGGGACGGCCCAAAGGGATCGCTCTACTCGATTGGAATGTTCTACTGTGTTGAAAAGTACAGAGGACAAGGACTCGGAAAACCAATCTTCAAACAAGTCATGGATATTGTTGGAGATACTAATGCAACTCTTACTGGAGGTGAGCACCTCTATAAAGATAGTTTTTTTAAATGGTTTTCAGCGGTCAAAATGAGTGCCAAGTACGACAAGGTTTTCGGATTCGACAAATACCCGGAGCACTGGCACTATTTGAGTACTGTGAAGTGTGCTGATCTAGTGAGGCCGGAGAAAGCATCGGAGAGGTACATTACCAAGGTAAGGGACTCTTTAGAGCACTGTAGATGAGTAAGAATGTTTCAGGTATGGACTGATGTGGACTACGAGGCGCTGACCGCTTATGACAGAATGATTTGTGTCAGAGATCGGAAGCAGATCATGACCGCTTGGTTTAATTTGGAGGACACTTTCACAAGAGTAAGTGTCTTACGTTTCGAGTCGAAACTTTCGACCAGACTTGTGATTTGGCCGGGCCGGGTCCGTAGAAATCGCTGAACCGATCCGTCCGGTGACAGGTCTGGTTTCGACCGATTCGAAACCATTTAAAACAAAACAATTTGGAAGCCGCAATTTCTGAAAGTGTAATTTTTATCCTGTGAGCATCACACGAACCTATGTAGACCTAGGTGGAGTTGCACATCTCAAGTGGCCTAGGTTGACCTAGTCGTCTACTAAATTTAAAACTTACTACTTGCTAAGCCCCGCCTTCTTTTTCAAATTCCATCATCAACCAACTGCCTCAGCCCCTCGTGGTCTACTTCTGTTCCATTTTTCTAAATTCCGAAACTCGTATTTCAGGTTGTCATTGAAAAGAGCTCTGGCAAAATCTGTGGCTACACAACTATCCGTACGATCTTTGGGAACCGTCTAAGCCCCGCCCCTTTCTATGCTGACAATCTGAAAGCTGCTGAGGTCCTTCTGAAGGATACCCTCAACATGATCCCTAATTGGCAACAGTACAATAGCTTGGGATTCGTGTGGCCGGGGTGTAATCAGGATGCGTTGAGGTAGGGGACGCTAATAGTGTAGAGGGTCTAAAGTGTACCTCTTGGGTTTCAGCCTCCTCGAGATGTTCACCATGAACAAGGACTCAATCTCCACAGGCAAATTCTGCAGAAGTCAATTCACCAAGGAGTTGATTCCCACTCCAGACCATAAGGTCTATTCACTGATGGATTATGCTCATCAATTTGTCTGAAGACACGTTGAATAGTTTGAATAAAATAGTTGATTTTTGAATAATGAACCTGCAACAAGTCCTTGATACTGAAACACAAACTGATATCGATGATTTTTTTGCTTCTTATCAGCGGGAAAACCCATAACCAGGCGTATTTTGTATGGCGCATTTTGTAGTGGGCTCTTTCGAGCAGGGGATGCGGGGTTCTCAACACTTCCCAGCCGTGGAAACCTAAGTCTTACTTCAGGAATAGTCCATCAAGAAATTGACTTCGAAGTTTACTATCAATAATTCCAGACCAAAATTACGCAGTGCCAAAGTTTTTTGAGCACGGAAGCAATAAGTCAGAAGTCAGTGTTTCGATCTTCGAATCAATGAAACGTTGTTGTTTTCTGAACTTCAATACTTCGAAGATGGTTTATTCTTCCAAATTCTGTACAAAGTTCTCCATCAAAAAATCAAGTTACCGATAAGAATAAAGACACTTTTGTCATTCTCATCAAAAAATTGATAACAGTGCGAATTTATAGGTATAAAAACCTCTGAAAATCAAAACATACCATCAGAACCAAATGAGGTTATTTCTGGGACTTGTACTCTTGACGTTAGCGGTTTCTTATGGTGAGTCTGTCAGCGTGTCTGTAGATGCTCAGTCTTTCAGTTCCAGGTCGCTGTCAAACGGTGGAACCTGAATGCAAATGCAATCTCAACAACCTCTGGCTGGATGTCTACCTAGTCATTGATGACTCCACAAAAATGGGACAGTCTGGGCTTTCGCAAGTCACTTCCAACGTCTTCTCACTTTTTGCCAATTCGAGAATCGGAAGTTATTCGGATAAGAGAGGGGTTCGTGTTGCACTAATCACCTACAATAAGGATGCGACTATTCGATCGAATTTGAGCGATTTCACTTCGAATCAGGATTTGGATAATATGGTTTTGGGGTTGAAGGTTAGCAGCTCGGATGTGTCCAATATTCAGACGTGAGTTGGGTTTTTTGGATTCTTGTGTTTCAATACCAATCTGATAAATTTCAGACCACTAAAACTAGTCAGCACCATGTTGGATTACAAGGATCAAAATGGTCCAAAAAACAACACGCAAACAATTCTCATCATGTACTCTGCGGACTATTAGTGAGTTCAAAAATGTGGACTGACATGGGTTCGAAAATGTGAAAAGTTTTCAGCGACTATGATCAACCAACCGCTGACCAGCTGGCTTATTATATGAAGGAAAATGGAATGATCATTATTACGATTGGTAATTTGAATGTGAGTAATTGTTCTTAAACTTTGGTGCAAACCATTTGCACTGGTAAATCAAAAGTCCCAAGATGTGTTTTTCCAGTCCACCGACAGCATCACCAAACTGAAAGCCCTCGCCAGTGACGGTAACGGATTCTCCCTCTCCGACGAGTTCTTAACCTCCGAAATCCAAAAGTCTTTCTGCAACGCTAACTGCTTCTGTCCCGGTCACTACCACCAATTCACAGTCACTACCAACGGCACTATCCATGAATTCGGTACCTGCATTCAAGCGATTTTTGTTGATAGACATTGGAGTGAATCTAGGCTATACTGCCAGAACCGGGATCGGTCTGGGTACTTGGCAACTGAGTATAGCATTGAGAAAGCTCTATTCAATCAAGGTATGGTTTAACTGAGTGTCTATTTGTCAAAGAATGAATTGCAGCTCTCTATGATGGCCAACTCAGAGACTATCACATCGGACTGCACTATGTCAATGGTGGATACTTTTGGGAACAGAAAAGTGGGCTCCCCTTGATCCCCATGGCCAATCAACTGTATCCTCTTGACAAGTTTCCCGCGTCCGGTGCGCAATGTGTTGGGAATACTGTAGCTGAGAACCGAAAGTTTGAAAGTTGGAAAAACGAAAACTGCTACAACGATATGAAGGGAGCAATGTGCGAGACATTGGCGTGTGATACTGAGAATTATTGTGCTTCGACGATTCGATGAATGATAATAAAGCTTTATTGTTTTTTAGTTACTTCTGAAGAGATGGAGCGAATCCCATTCTCTTGTTTCCAATATCATAAATGTTGCAGTATTGACGGATGAATGGGTCTCCGAGAATCCAGGCTGGTCCGAAGCCTCCAGAGTCGAATCTAAACGCGGCGAACAGGCATTGTCCGTTTCCAGCGTCCACGATGTAGTTGACAGGTTGGATGGAGTAGACATTGGATCCGATTGTGATGTCCAGAGATCCTGGTTGAGCCTTGCAATCAATAAAGTAGACTCCCTCGATAGCACTGTACTTGGCTCCAGCTGCCTTTGCCAAGCCATCAACAACACTAGTTGGTCCTCCGAGGAAAGAGGTTCCGGTGTCGGAGATAACCTCAGTGGCTTTAGTGCTTGAGAAAGATCCCAACTTGAATCCAGCAGCCTTGAATTGATAATAGGTGGCAGATGACAGGGGTTGATAAGCAACAACTGGTCCGCAGTTGGTGGTATCGACTGCTCCATAGGTGAAGACTCCTCCTCCGACGTTGTTAAGAGCTCCTCTGTGCTCGAGCCAGACAGAGAAGAGTGGCTGGTCGAGGATTCCTTGATTGATAGCGTTGATGACTGGTGGGACGACTCCATCAACGGCGAGAGAGGTGAAAGCAAGACCGAGGATACCATCGGTGGCGTCGTTTTTGAAGTCGGCCGAGATCTTGCTGGCGATTCCAAAGGTTGTGGAGGGGATGGCAAGTTGGGATTCGCCTTTCGCGCCGAACTGAAAACACAGGGGATGAATATGTCTTCAAATCGTTATGAAGCACTAAAATAATCCACAACTTTCGCCTCAAGTTTTTTGGGTCCTCAAGAGCTGTGGATCTCTACGTTCTACAGATCCCTAAGATCTGAAGAATCCAACAGCTTTGGATTTCTATAGGTTGGAATTTTGAAACAATGAGATATCTAGAAACATGAAGACCTTCTGTACTCACTCTAACAGTGTCCGTTCCCAAGATTCCCGAAGCGTCTCCCGACTCGTATCTAATGACCCAAGACTGTCCATTATTCACGAAAGTCGAGGACTTGGTGGAGTCAAACTTGCTCTTGGTTTTGCAGTTGGTCCTGGAAACTTCATAAAGTACAAAAACAGGGCGGACCCTCTACTCACGTGCAAGTTGGTCCGGGCACCCAAAGGTTTGCTGATCCAGTGTCCAGCACAACAATGAAGCTCTGATCTGGAGTTCCGATGGTGATGTTTCCGAGGTACTCGTAGTCTCCGAAATCGTTGACGTTTTGTGGAAGGCTGGCGAGCATTTTGGGGTTTGCTGAGCGAAGGCTCTCTTGGTATTCTCTGTAGGCGGCGAGCTCTCCGTTACGGATCATGGCCATTTTTTTGGATTCCTTCCATAGAATCTTGTGTTGATGGACAAGAGCGGAGGCGAGGCCGAAAGTGGCTAGGAGTAGGAGAAGAGTCTTCATTTCTGAAATGTCACAACTTTAGATTCGCAACTAGACTTGAGAAGGAAAACTTATTGGACTCTGTGCGAAGTTCCCTGAATTTATACTACTCCATTCGACTTCGACCCCATACTACATACATGTTTACCTGACTCGGCCAACGGAACTCAAGTCACGTCCGATCTAGTTCCGACGTCACGATTCCAGATCAATTGTCATCTTTGTCCGGTCGCCGGATCCTTTTTCGAGTCAAGCGAGAACTTTTAGTGGATCATAAAACCGAAACTTTACGCATTTTGGAGCCGGAGACAGTGTGATAAGAGGTTGGCAAGGTGCATACGAAATATGAAAGTGATGAATTCAGGACTCCTTATCTTTTTTCTCCAGCACTTTACGTCAGCAGAAAGAGGAGTCTGTCTGAAATAGTATAAAAGATTGGCTGTTATCAGCAGTCTCATTCTTGATTTTTTGGCTCGAAAGTATCATCGTTTTCAATTTTTTTCATTTTGCAGGAATGAAGACCCTCATTCTATTACTTGCCATTTTTGGCTCAGCATCCGCTGTGGTGCATCAACACAAGATCCTCTGGAGAGAGTCCCAGAAGATGGAGCTTCTCCGAAGCGGAGAACTTGCCGCCTATATGGAGTACAAAGAGAGCCTTCGCTCAGCGAACCCCAAAATGCTCGCCAGTCTTCCGCAGAACGTCAATGACTTTGGAGACTACGAGTACCTCGGAAACATCACCATCGGCACCCCAGACCAGAGCTTCATTGTTGTGCTGGACACTGGATCATCGAACCTCTGGATTCCGGGACCAACTTGCACGTGAGTATGCCTGAATTCTTTTTATAATTTAAATTTTTTTTCTTCAGTACCAACTGCGGAAAGAAAGACAAGTTCGACTCTACCAAGTCCTCGAGTTTCCAGAAGAACGGACAGTCTTGGGTGATTCAGTACGGCTCTGGAGACGCCGCTGGAATCCTCGGAGAGGATACTGTTAGAGTGAGTACTTGGAAGCTTTGTCTTATGAATTCTCCGCACCCCTAGGTGTCCAGAACCTCGAAATCCTATGATCTTTGAAGTCTTGATCATAGGAATCCTCAGAACCCAGCGATCACAAAATCCTGACCTTACTGAGCATAGTGATTCTGTTTAAAACCTCTCCAACATTACCCTTATTCTACATTTTTTAGATCGGAGCCAAGGGAGAAGCCCAACTCACCATTCCAAAGACCACCTTCGGAATCGCCAGCAAGATCTCCGCCGACTTCAAGCGCGATGCCACCGATGGAATCATGGGCCTTGCCTTCACCTCTCTCGCCGTCGATGGAGTGATCCCACCAGTCATCAACGCTATCAACCAAGGAATCCTCGACCAGCCACTCTTCACTGTCTGGCTTGAGCACAGAGGAGCTCTTAACAACGTCGGAGGAGGAGTCTTCACCTACGGAGCAGTCGATACCACCAACTGCGGACCAGTTGTTGCTTATCAACCCTTGTCATCAGCCACCTATTATCAGTTCAAGGTCGCTGGATTCAAGTTGGGATCTTACTCAAACACCAAGACCACCGAAGTTATCTCCGACACCGGAACCTCTTTCCTCGGAGGACCAACCAGTGTTATTGATGGATTGGCGAAGGCTGCTGGAGCCAAGTACTTCGCATTGGAGGGAGTGTATTTTATCGACTGTAATGCTCAGCCAGGATCTCTAGATGTCACCATTGGATCCAATGTCTACTCCATCCAACCTGTCAACTACATCGTGGACGCTGGAAATGGAAAGTGCTTGTTCGCCGCTTTCAGATTTGATTCTGGAGGCTTCGGACCAGCCTGGATCCTCGGAGACCCATTCATCCGTCAATACTGCAACATTTATGATATTGGAAACAAGAGAATGGGATTCGCTCCATCTCTTCAAAAGTGATCTTTTTGATCTTCATGATCTCGTTCAATGAAAGGTTCTTATCGTTCTTATGACGCATAGTGTGAAAGTTGGAGTACATACCTAATGGTTCCATGACTTTTGAAGTGTCACAGTTCCTGAAAAAATCTTACAACTTTTCACGCTTCCCCTCTCAAGATTAGTCCAGATAACATCTCCGTATTAAATCGTCTGCTGGTTGTAAACCTGCGTGAAAAAGGAATACTGTAACTGTTATACGATTCAATAATCCATTTAAAACATCACACTATCCAAAGGTATATAAACTGATCCGTGAATCTTCACAAACATCAAACCAACGTCTTCCAATATGCAATCCTCCCTTCTCATCCTCCTCGCCCTCGTCTCCATCTGTGCCGCCTGTCCAGGACTATTCGGAATGATGGGAGGAGGTGGCGGTGGGTGTGGATGTTCTGCTCCTCCACCACCATCCCAATGTGGGTGTGGAGGACGAAAGAAGAGAAGTCTTCCCGATCAACCTACTACTATGGAGTTCTTCGGAATCGCTGCGTCGGATGACTATGTGATGTGCAACACTCCAGAGCTGAAGAAGATTATTTTGGAGGTACATTAACCCATTACAACTTTTGAGAGAGAAGGTTTTCAGAACATCCAAACTTCTGCCGAACACTCCTCAAAGGCAATCAATGGAGCGCTGGAGGCCAAAGAGCTTAATCGGTTCACTGTGGTGTGCTCAGAGGTGAGAGAGTTATCAATGGAGCGCACTTGCATCTTGACAATTTTCAGAACCCCTTCGTGTTCACCATCCGCGCCGATACCGCCTATTGTGGAGCCAAAAAGAACGGACACACTTGTAATGTGTTCTCGATGTGAGGATACCTGAAGAATCGTCGTATTTATGAGTTTTTTTTTTATTATTTGAAATTTCTTACATAAAATAAATGGTTTTACTTTCTTTCGCTGAGATTTTTCTTGAACTTCCATACAGTCAGTCATATAGTCAGAGGCCAAAGAAAAGGCCAGTAAATGTTGTGAACGGGGATGTGAGCGGCGTTATCAGAAAGAGGAGGTTCTGTAACGAATAATGCCATTTTCAAAAACGGCGGTCGAACGCCAGACGTCGAGTTATGAGATTCTGAAGTCTGCTTCATGTACACAAACGGTTACCCAACCTGTAGCGCGCACAGCGAAAACCAAACTTAAGAATATCGTAACTCAACTTTTGGAGGTCGACAGAAATTTATGAAAACCCCACTATAGGCTTCCAAACCTGATCTTTCCAACGGTACTACTCACTACAGTGCAATGTCATATCTCTGAGAACCAAGATGTTTTGAAACCTGATGTCACAGATAGTCAGGCATTCCCACTCGTAACGGTGAAAACCTCGCTGCTTCAAACCCTTGAGGTTTTTCAAACCCAGAGATTTTAGAATTCCCGACATTTGATGAATCGTCATTTCAGAACCGAGACATTTCGTCAACTCGAAACATGGAGGTTTTCAAACTTTTCGAGATTTTGAAGCCGGACAGATAAGGCTTTCTGGAATCGTATCCACAGACGAACACGTTTTGTCTACAAACTACGGAAATGTACGTGAAATATGATCGGGTCAAAACACTAAATTTTTTCAGGTTTCTCAGTCAATCTGAAGCAGTGGTTCTTGAACTCAGGCTAAACATTTTTCGAATGCAATAATTCATTTTTACTCAAAAAACATACACCAAAATATACAAACAAATCAATTCAAAGAAGACTCTCACAATCAGTCCTACATAGCAAAAGCGTGACAATTGTGCCCGTTCTTGGTGGCTCCACAGTAGGCGGTGTCGGCACGGATGGTGAACACGAAGGGGTCCTGAAAAAAATACATATTATCTGTGTTCAATCGTAGACACACTAGAGTATCGTCTCGCGAAACCCCCGTTTCGCATTTTTGCGAAACTTGCATACGTGTTTCGCAAGTTTCGCACCGAAAAACCCTCGTTTCGTTTCGCATGAGTTTCGCAAAGTTTCGCTCTTGCAAGTTTCGCATGGACGTGAGTTTCGCAAAGTTTCGTTCTCGCATTTTCTCGCACTTTTTCATTTCTTGCAAAGTTTCGCAAAGTTTTGCAAAACTCTGCATTGTTTCGCGAAACACCCCGTGGTCCTAGGGTCATGCTGAAAAACGGTTTTACGTCAAGCTTTTTTAATGGAAAATTTGGTTTTTTGATCGATTCGAATGAAGAATCTACGTGGCTGACACGAGTTCGCTTGCAGAATTTTATTTAAAGTAGTTTTCAAAATTAGAATTTTTGGAAATCAGAAAATTGGAATAACAATCGAAATCGGCCACGTGGATTCTTCATTTAAATTAATCGAAAAATCAAATTTTTCATACAGAAATCTTGACGTGAAACCGTTTTTCAGCATAACCCTAGGGCCACGGGGTGTTTCGCGAAACAGTGCAGAGTTTTGCAAAACTTTGCGAAACTTTGCGAGAAATGAAAAAGTGCGAGAAAATGCGAGAACGAAACTTTGCGAAACTCACGCCATGCGAAACTTGCGAAAACGAAACTTTGCGAAACTCATGCGAAACGAAACCATGGCTTTTCAAGCGAGAAATAGCGAAACTTCGCGAGACAATGCGAGAAATGTCTCGCGAGACGAGACTCTAAGACACACCTCTGAACAGATGACCACGAATCTTTGGAGTTGACGGCTCTCAAGAACAGTGTTGATGGATTTGGAGGAATCGACGGAGGAGGCTTGCATGTTCTAGAATTATCACTTTTGTGGAATGGATTGAGATTCAGAATCCTCGAGACTCACCTCCAAAATTATCTTCTTCAACTCTGGCGTGTTGCACATCAGATCCTTGTCTCCGGCGGCGATTCCGAAGAATTGTGGCTTCTCCGGAAGCGATCTCTTCTTCCTTCCACCACATCCACAGGATGGTGGTGGTGGTGGAGCACCACACCCGCATCCACCACCTCCACCCATTCCAAACAGTCCTGGACAGGCGGCGCAGATGGAGACGAGGGCGAGAAGGATGAGAAGAGAGGATTGCATGTCGGAAGACGTTGGTTCGATGTTACATTGGTCTCTCACTTGGTTTATATAGTGCCCTGGTTGCAGGTGGTAGTGTGTGACGTCAGGATTTCCGCCTTTTCACCCACTTGACGATTGATCTTTTTTGAGGTATACCTTGTGTAGCCGCGCACTTTTTAGACGTCTCATCCGCTCTTCAAAGAACACAAGACCAGATAAGGATCTTGCAGACACTTTTTAATACCTTTAATCCAACTAATGAAGGGGTGTCCTGTGTGATTCACACTTTGTTTGTTGATGCTTGGTTCGATGGATTTGGACGGATTGAAAGTGTTCTGGATCATCTCAAGGGGAGGACTATAATTGCAAGAGGAGTGAAAACTAACTATTAGGTGGAGACGGAACGGAAGAGGAAAAGGGGAGGCGGACAACAAGAAAGCAGATGACCATTTGGAGGGCCTGTTCCTCGAGGAAGAATAGAAAGTGCGCTCTATTGAGAATCTTCAGAAGGGTCCACCATTCGAATGTGGTCAAATCGAAACCACGACATTTGGCAAGTCGCTTCGCAACTGGAGAAACTAGAAAGGGGTCCGTTGCCAAAGTGCCTAGTTGACGTTTCGAAATCACACGTCTTATAGTGAAACTTACTCTAGGATTTTTTCTGATCCATTTTTAATCCAAGATAAAGATCAAAGGTCACCCTTGATTTTTTACCCCTACTGATAGTGATCTCTTATCTGATTGCGAGCATTATAAAAGCTCAAAGTTCCCCGTACAAAAATCAGCATTCGGTTTTGGATCCAACAACTCTTCCGATTGCAACTTCCACGTCGTTCTCAACATGAATTTGATCCTCTTAGGATTGGTTCTCCTGCATCCTGGTTAGTTTGGATTCTACGGGGTCAAAGTTTGGAACACATCATCATTTTCAGTACTTGCTGGATATGGCAGTCCCAGCTCGCAGTTCTACGAATTTCAAGCCGCCGACGAGGCTCCAAAATCTGCGAACACTCGGAAGTCTTCTGGTTCACACGAGAATCCATATCTCAGCGAGTTTAGAGAGGAACTCATGGAGATAATCGAAAACTCCACCAGATCCTGTCGCGAACTAGGAGGTGCTAGAGAGCCCTCCTGTCACGACTTTCTATTCAATCCTGAATTATTACTCTTTTACTGTATTTAATTCCTTCGTAAACCATGTATTCGCCGTTTCACGTGTCAAGGATGCCGCTGCCACCATTTGAACTGCCGCCGACTACGATACCTGGTCGCACTCTTCGCTGCGAGACCCTTCCACTTTGGGCCAAGCCGCACCATTCTCCCATTTTAATTCACTCTCGTTCGTTACTCCCCAACATCGTTACGTTTTCCCCGTTATCAATTATGTTTCGCCGTATTGTTGGCAGTTTGAAGGCAGTGAAGGCGTAAGCCTGACACTTAATAAATATCGGCGTCTGTACACAATCGTGTTACCGTGTTTTCTCTCTTTCCAGGTTCAGGGCATTATTTTGGGCCGTTAGCATGGTTTCCCATGCAAAATATGGTGCATCGACTCAAATTAAAATTTCAAAAGCCCTTAAAAATTGAATCGGTTGAGAGAGAAAGCATTGAAGGCGTCCGAGCAAAATTTCGTACCTAAAACTCGTATTTTCGTTTCGCTCTCCTTTTCGTTCTCAAAGACCTAGTCGGTGTGCAAAGACACTTGGCTAGGCATCATGAAAGACGGAATTTCTTGTTAAATTTCGCACTAAAATCTCGTTTGAATCATGAAAAATCAATGCTAAATCTGCGAAAAGTGGAATTTGATTGATGAAGGGAAAATGAACGAGATCAAGGAGAGAGGACGAATTATGAAGCCCAGGGGAGGCGAAAGCAAGGGAATGAGATACATGTGAGCCCTCGGAGGCAAATTAAAGTTAGAAATGCTATGTGATACGGATATGAAGACAGTAAATACACTTCAGAAGTGTAAATGAGGGAAAGAGTCGAAGAAGGACAGAGTAATTGTCAGATTCGCCAAGGAATCGTGAGAGAAGTCGCAGAGGCGTCGCCGTGGAAGAAGAAGGCAAGAAATTGTCTTGAAGTCAGCTCAGAAGCAAGAGAAGTATTCAGAGAGCGATGAGTGTCGAATGAGAACGATTTGTTCGTGATTTTCTGTAAAAGAAAGCGAGCAAAGCGGAGAAAGAGAGTCGCAGTGTTTGTGACTGAAGTTGATCGATTATTGTAGCATTGAAGATCGGAGAAGGGTCTGAAGCCTGAAAATATCGGGTTCCTTTTACTCTGACATCACTTTCATGTGATAAATTTTCCGTATTTGTCGTGAAAACGCTCCAGAAGAGCTCAACAGAAGAGAAAGCGGATGCAACGACACTCCGGAATAACGCCCGCGCGGTGTAAAGCGAGAAGACGTTTTGCGAGTTCAAAGCACTCCAACGACGAGAATGAAGGCGGAAACCGACGAAGTTTGTTGGAAAAGGACAAGCAACAGATGAGGAATCATTATGTAAGTCTTTTATAAAAATTTTGAAGTGAAAAAAGCGAAGGAGACCCCTAGAAAAGGGCACGGGTCATGCCCAAATTTTCATTTTGATTTTGCAGCCAATATTTCGAAAATTGGTTCTCAATTAACTGAAAAAAGAGAAAAGAAGCTAGAGGAAGACAATGTAGAAGTCTTTCCAGCTCAATTTATAACAAAAAACTTTTGAAAACCCTTGAAAAAGGACAAAATTCATGCCCAAAATTTCATTTCGTTTTCGCTGCAAATCCAGTCGAATTCGACACTAAATTGAAAGAACAATGACCAAGCGAATGTTCCTAAAGCTTCAATAAAGAGTTTCGAAGCATATTAAGAGCTCAAAAAGCTTTGAAAATGCTGAAAATTAAGTGAAAAGTTGTCGGCGATGTATCAATGCGACAAGTTGATTGCCAATGATAAAAATGGAAATTTTCCAGAACGAAACCGAGACAACTGGAAGAAGAGAAGACGGCGATTGATGTGAAGCATTGAACGAAAGAAAACTGGAAGAAATCAAGCCAAAATCGCGAAAACGGGTCCGCAGTCAAATCGGCAGGATTCCAAGCGAATGAGAGCGATGAGAAGCGTGAAGTATTCTAACAAAGGCAGAAAGCTTGGAAGCATGTACCGAGAAGTCAATGAAGGCAGAAATTGGAGAAGATAAAGCTGAAAAATCGGAGGAATTCGAACTGAAAATTTTGGAACGTTCCGAGAAGTGCTTACGAAGTGAAGCTCATCCAAACCAGCAGGCTTCAACGCAGAAGGAAAAGAAACGATTGCAGTGGAAGATCACCAGTGAAGGCGAGAAGACATCGCTGGAATCACGATGAATCGACGGAGAGTAAGACCAAAGCTGGAGAGAGAATCGGCGCACAAAGAACAGAACCTAGTGAGTTTTGAAGTAGAAAATCCTGAGAAATCAACTCATAAGACGGAATGCATCCGAGGCGAATTCATCGAAAAAAAAAGAAAATAAATTCCGATTTTCAGATGAGCATGCGTCCCAAACATGGAATGCGACCACAAAGAAATGCGGTCACAGAAGTGATTGAAGAGCAAGTCAGAGAAGGAGGAGACAGAAGACGTCGGGAATCCAAGAATGAAGGCGGGAGATCCTAGAGCACACGATCATCTATGTGTCAAGGAGACGAAAGTAGGAAAGGATGAAGGCGAGAAGAGAAGCTCCTACTTCGAGCACATCGATCTAAGCATAAGGATGAGGAAGGCAGAGCAGAGACCGAGTAAGAAGATCAGAAGAAAGAACGCCATGAGATCAAACAACAATAAATGGTTAATTTTCTCTTATAAAGTTTTTTGTCGAAATATAACAAGTCAATAAATATTATTGCTGTTAATCTTGAGTATGAACTCATCGAACGAAACGGAGCGCTCTGATAGAAAGAGACGGAAAGTAGACTGAGTGATCCGAGCAAAAGGAGATGAATAGGTTAGAAAGACGTAATGCTCAGATATTCTGCTGTTATAAAGGACATATTTCGAAGTGATAAGAGGATAATGGAAAGTAGATGAAGGCGAAGGAAAGTGTCAAGTCATACGGTGGTTACTGTCTGATATGGGTTCAGATGAGACAGTGCGGAATTTTCTGAGAAAGGAAATTTTGAAAAATCATCTGGAATGATAAAAAATAAAGTTGATTGATTTGAGTCTTTGTGTACCACTCAGGTTGAGGAGCAACCATTTGAAGTTAGGAGAAAGGTGGACAAGCAGAGAAAGGGAGCATAACTGAAAAGTTTTGTCGAAATAGGAGGATGATTCCGAGGGAGAAGGAGAAGTCGAGACTAGGACAGGTTTTCTTTGCTTTAGTAGCACGACGCTACGAAGTAAAGAATATGGAGAGCAAGGGGAACCGACGAAAAGGTAAACCGGAAGAAGCAACGCTACGAAAATCTGAAGGAATGAACTGAAAAAAGGAGGAAATCGAAATGAGACGAGAAATCTCAAGCAGAAATAGAACATGGGAATCGCGAACCCAAGACAAATGGTTACAAGACTAAGAGGCAGTTGCAAAGGCCACGCAACTGAATCGAATACAGTCGAAAAAAGATCAACCGTATTGTGTTTTATGAAATGTTTGTTGTTACTCGTATTGTTTCGTTTATTTACGATGTCGTCCCGGGCTACGATATCGATTGAGGATTATGATTTCAGACTTGGACTAGCAAAGCGAATTGTTTCGAAGCGAGGATGGCGAATCAACTGAAACTACGTTCATTGAAGAACCGTATCACGCGGTTCGCCACGGTGGCGTTGAGGGTGCTGAGAGAGACACAGGATTTGAGAGTGGGAGTCAAGGCAGGCTTGACGAATGTGAAGGCATCGAAGGATGAGGTCCTTCTTCGACACGCAGACGTGTGCGGTTCCATCAATCAATTGGAAGGAATCGAGGAATGGATCAAGATGGAGTTGAAGAAGCTGAAGGCGGAAGAAAGTGGAGAAGACTTGGAGGAAGTTGAGGCAAGAGAAGGTGAGGAAGATGAGGAAATGAAGGAGCAAGTCAAGGTATTGTTGGCTTATGCCGAAACAAGAAGTTATGAAAACCTAGCGACGTTGTTGAAATGTCTGAAAGAAGAATTGGACGAGGTCATTGAAACCCAGGAAGCTTGGGAGAGAATTGACCCGACTACTCCAACAGAGCTGGAGAATCTGAAACTAGAAGAGAAAGGGAGTATGAGGGAAGAAGACATCATCGAGTTCATGACTCCAGTCATGAAGAGAGTGGTGCAGTCCCACATGAAGGACAGTTTGAAGGTTCCAGAAGTCTCTCCGGACAGCATGGAATCGTTGGATGACAGATTGACCTACGTGGAAGAAATTCTGAGCAGTCAGAAGAAAGACGGAGGCAAGAAGATGGAGACGAAGACAGAGAAGGGAGGACAGAAAGGAAATGGGGAGAAGATCTCAAAGAAGGCGGAAAAGTATGATTCTGACAGTGAGTCGGTCGAGTCTGAGTCAGATGATGAATCGGAAGACGAGAAGGTCGTAGTGAAGGCGGTACAAAAGAAAATCCATTATCTTCGGTTAAAACCACAACAGTTGGAAAAGTTTGACGGCGAAGACAGAGCGAAGTATGAGGAATGGAAAACCATGTTTGAGGAGGGCTATGGGAAAAACCCACACATGACCATGTTGAACAAGTTGATCCAGTTGAAGCAATCCGTTACTGGATTGGCCAAAGAACTCCTCTCCGGACTTCAGTTGGTAGAAAATAACTACAAGACAGCCTGGAGCATTCTGGATGACAACTTCGCAAAAAATTTCAGACCGTCGTTGGATCTTCACAGAAGATTTGCACGGGCGACGGTAGCTAAGAAGGGATACCAGGAGATGAAGAAAGATGTGAGCAAGATCAATGCCATCGTCTATGACATGAAAAATAGAGGCGAGGACATCGATACTCCTCAGATCTATGACGCCTTCATCACGAAACTTCCCGCTGAAATCGCGGAACCATTGACCATCAAAACTCTTAGCTCCAAGTTCCATGGAGAATTTTCGAAAATCCAGAAATGGACGGAGAAGATCTTGACGGCTAAAATTGCCATCGAAGAAAGAAGAGTGATGTTGGAAGGATCGAAAGATTTTGATTTGGGAGAAGTAAACCAGGCTGAAGACGTTGCTGCTGACACAAAAGAAGGGTTGCAGAAAGAGGGAGACCACTCGGAGCAGGGAAAGAATGCAGGCGGATATAATAGAAATGAAAGGAAGAAAGATCCCAAAGCAAAAAGTTGTGTGTTTCACAACAACAGCAACGATGGAAACCATCTAGTCTGGAGATGTCCAAAGACATCTGATGATCAGTTGGAAATTGTCGACAGAGAAGGCTTGTGCCACATTTGCTTTGGCAAGAACCATGGAACTGATATGTGCCAGAAAACCCAGTGGTGTTGCCAAAAGTGTGACGGCGCACACAACACAATTCTCCATGATGGAGTGATTAACAGAGAAAGACGTTCAAGAAACGTCCAGGGAACTTCGTCTCAATAGAGACAAACTCATGAAAACCATAACCACAAAATATGAATAATAAAGAAAAAAGAAAAGTAAGACAAGTTGTCATCAAGATTACTGAAAACAAAGAAAAAATCAGAGAAGAGAGTCCAAGAAGACTAGGAAAATCAAGATAACATCTGAAAAAAAAAAAAAAAACAAAA
>LR543250.1:0-52837 GCA_900536305.3 Caenorhabditis sp. 40 LS-2015 | reverse complement strand
CCCCCCCCCCCCCCCCCCCAGTGTTCTTTCCATATCTTTCATCATCTCATCTAACCAGGGGTCCCCAAGGTTATCCATTCTGCTTTATTACCAGTTCTCTCCTCTCGATAGGCGGTCTTTGTGTGGTCGCTGAACATTTTGTGTGTTGTTTTTCTTCATTCCGATCATCACCATACCATCAACACTACCTTTGCACCCACCACTCTCATTCTTATCAATGTTGAAGTAGTCAACAACCACGAAAAATACGACCATTTTTGCAGCATCGCCTGAGCAACGCCGTGAGCACGTCGTTGAGCAGCGTTCACTCCGAAGACAAACCGAAGACATTCAACATGATCACCAACGACCACGACCGTCGTAAGCAGATCTCGGTGCGCGGCATCGCGCAAGTCGAGAACGTCTCGAACATCAAGAAGGCGTTCAACCGTCACCTTCACTTCTCGATCATCAAGGATCGTAATGTAGCCACCGATCGTGACTACTACTTCGCGCTCGCCAACACCGTCCGTGACCATCTGGTCTCTCGCTGGATCCGTACCCAACAACACTACTATGACAAGGACCCGAAGCGCGTCTACTACCTGTCGCTGGAGTTCTACATGGGGCGCACTCTCTCCAACACCATGATGAACCTCGGAATCCAGGCAACCGTCGACGAGGCTCTCTACCAGCTCGGTCTCGATATCGAGGAGCTCCAGGAGATCGAGGAGGACGCCGGTCTCGGAAACGGAGGTCTCGGACGTCTCGCCGCGTGCTTCCTCGACTCGATGGCGACTTTGGGCATTCCAGCCTACGGATACGGTCTCCGCTACGAGTACGGAATCTTCAAGCAGCTCATTCGCGACGGATGGCAGATTGAGGAGCCTGACGACTGGCTTCGTTTTGGAAATCCATGGGAGAAGGCTCGCCCGGAGTACATGTTGCCAGTCAACTTCTATGGAAAAGTTGTCAAGGAGGAGGTAAGGAGTTTACTAGAGCGTAGGTCCTGACTTGAAAATAAAGGCAAAAAAGGATGGGCCGAACCGGGGATTGAACCCGGGACCTCTCGCACCCAAAGCGAGAATCATACCACTAGACCATTCGGCCACGATTTGGGGACGAAGCGCATGGGGAAGATAACAAAGTGACGCGGATATTAAAAATCCGATTCACGTTCAAGCACCTAAAACGATGTAGTTTTTCACGCGGAAATCCAGTTCATGCGCGAAAAGCGCGTTGTTATCTTTACAATCCACTTCAGATTCACATCGTGGCCGAATGGTCTAGTGGTATGATTCTCGCTTTGGGTGCGAGAGGTCCCGGGTTCAATCCCCGGTTCGGCCCATTCGTTTTTGCCAAGTTTTTCTGCTTCCACAACTTATTTTCTGCTCCCCACAAAGGTCCAAAACCTACTTTTTTTGTTTCCAGGGCAAGTCGAAATGGATCGACACCCAAGTCGTGTTTGCCATGCCCTACGACACCCCGGTGCCAGGATACAAGAACAACATCGTCAATACCCTGCGCCTGTGGTCCGCCAAGGCCGAGAACCACTTCCATCTGAAGTTCTTCAACGATGGAGACTACGTCCAAGCCGTCATGGATCGCAACTTGTCCGAGAACATCACCCGTGTCCTCTATCCGAATGACAATGTAAGTGAGCCTAGGCGAATCTATTTTCACATCAACTTTTTTCCAGATGTTCCTCGGAAAGGAGCTCCGTCTCAAGCAGCAATACTTCCTGGTTGCCGCCACTCTCCAGGACATCATCCGTCGCTTCAAGTCGTCCATCTACGGAAACCGCGAGGCTGTCCGCATCAACTTCGATACCTTCCCGGACAAGGTGGCCATCCAGCTCAATGACACTCACCCATCCATCGGAATCCCGGAGCTCATCCGTCTCTTCGTCGACGTCGAAGGTCTCTCGTGGGATCAAGCCTGGGACATCTGCATCAAGACATACGCCTACACCAACCACACTCTTTTGCCAGAGGCGCTCGAGCGTTGGCCAGTCTCGTTGATGCAGAATCTGCTGCCACGTCATCTGGAGATCATTTATGAGATTAATCAGAAGTTCATGAACACCATCTCGGATCGCTTCCCAGGAGACTTTGATCGCATGCGTCGCATGTCGATCGTCGAGGAGGCCGACCAGTTCGGAGAGAAGAGAATCAACATGGCTCACTTGTGCATTGTGGGTTCCCATGCCATCAATGGAGTCGCCGCGTTGCATTCGGATCTTCTCAAGAGTTCGACGTAAGTTTCGTGTCGGAACCTTTGAATATTCCGCATTTCCAAAAAATTTTGTGTCCCCAACCCACATTATTTTCAGCTTCCGCGACTTCTACGAGTTCTACCCGGATCGCTTCCAAAACAAGACCAACGGAATCACCCCACGCCGTTGGCTGCTCCTCTCCAACCCATCGCTCGCCGACCTCATCGTTGAGAAGATCGGAGAATCGTGGATCACCAATCTCGACGAGTTGCAGAAGCTCAAGGAGTACGCCAATGACCCGGGATTCTTGGATTCGATTCGTCGCGTAAAGCTCGAGAACAAGCAGCAAGTGGCGCAGTACTTGAGCGACGAGTACAACGTCGCCGTCAACGCCGCCTCACTCTTCGATGTGCACGTCAAGAGAATCCACGAGTACAAGCGTCAGCTTCTCAACATTCTCCACGTCATCGCCTTGTACAATCGCATCAAGGAGAACCCGAACATTGACATGGTGAAGCGTACGGTGTTGTACGGAGGAAAGGCCGCGCCAGGATACCACATGGCCAAGCAGATCATCCGCCTGATCACCGCCGTCGCCGAGCAGGTCAACAACGACGCCATCGTCGGGGACCGCCTCAAGGTGATCTTCCTGGAGAACTACCGTGTCTCCATGGCCGAAAAGATCATCCCAGCCGCCGACCTCTCCGAACAAATCTCGACCGCCGGAACCGAGGCATCGGGAACCGGCAACATGAAGTTCATGCTCAACGGAGCCTTGACCATTGGAACACTCGACGGAGCCAATGTGGAGATGGCCGAGGAGATGGGCGATGACAACATCTTCATCTTCGGAATGAACGTGGAGGAGGTGGAGGCTCTTCAGAAGCGCGGATACTCGTCGCAAGAGTTTATCGCCAAGAGCCCGATGCTCAAGCAGATCGTCGATCAGATCGAGGAAGGCATTTTCACTCCAGAAGACAAGACGCAACTTCGTGATCTGTCCAACATGCTCCGTCACCACGATCGCTTCATGGTGTGCGCCGACTTCGACGCCTTCATTGAATCACAGGATAAGGTAAACTAGCAATTAAAAAAACCCAAAAACAAACTTTTTCAGGTCGCCGAGACGTTCCGCGATCAAGAGAAGTGGTCCCGTATGGCTCTCTACAACATCGCCTCCACCGGAAAGTTCTCGACGGATCGCACGATCTCCGAGTATGCCCGAGAGATCTGGGGAATCAAGGAGTTCGAGAGCTCGCTGCCGGCTCCGTACGAGAACGAGAAGTCGGAATAATTTTCTGTATTATTATTTATACACTTTTCCCCTCTACAAATTCTGCCCTTCTTCTTCTTCTTCTTCTTCGACATCTTCTTCATCCCGTAAAATGTAGTTTCTTTTTTCACCACGCCCCCTAGAATCTGAAGCTCTTGTGAATTTTCATTTGCTCTCCATCCATTGAAAACGTTGCCATATTGTTCGCTAATTGCATGCCCCACCGTTCAGCATAGTCATATGGAATGAACTGATTCTAATTTTTACTTCTGTTTGGAAACATTTGACTACTAAATTTTCCACCAAAAAACTTTTCTGTTGGAAAAATAGTCTCCTTGAGTCTTCGAAACCGCCACCTTCAAAACTTCTGATTGTTTTTTTCTGTGCTGCTATTAGCTCTGGGTACAGAGGATACGGGTATCCAAGACGTGAGAAGATGTCAGATGGTGTTATTCTCCTTCTTCCTTTTTGTTCTTACATCTTCTCACTCATAATTTTACCACACTGGTGTTAGTGCGAATCGACGACTTACCTCTTCTGCTTGGTCTGCGAAACCTCTTGAACAGTTCTCCCAGGAAACGCAACTGTGTAGTTGTGTGTTTTAGATGATGTCACTAAGCCTAGACATTGTGTGAAGGTGGCCTTGGCCTTGAGCAAACATCTCTGATGCCGGTTTAGTGTTCAACGCCACCTCATTTGACCACCTCATTTGATTGGTGCACCCATTCTGTGGCAAACCGTACTTACCGGTTCTCTATCCGTTCTCATTCTTTCCTTTCTATCGAAGTCTATAAATCCTCCCGTAGACTTTCTCTCCAACTCCAAATTTTCTTCCTTTCTGTGGTATCAACCACTTCACAACGCTTACTTTTTCAGAGACAACCATGAAACTGGCCAGTTTCCCTTACATAATTCAAAAAGAAGTGCTTGATCATCTGTCCTTCAACGCTATTTTCTTCCTCTCACTCTGCTCCAAAAAAACGCAGAACTGGATAATCTATACTCAGAAATGCCAGTTTAAAAAAATCGAGAATGTTACTTACCTCAGCAACAATCGAACCACAGCTATCGAAATGAAAATGGCGTCTAGCGAATCACCCGATACTTTCATGTACCTAACTCAGAACTTTGCAATATGTCGTAGTACCGTTCCTGGTTGCCAATGGACTGACGCGGTAGAAGAGGTCCGAGTGAATGATGTGGGAACATCCATCGATTTTTTGTAAGTTTTTAATTTTGTTTTCTCAAGTACATCTCCTGGCGGTTTTCGTGAAAAAGTTTGAACATCATGTAAAACGGCCGCCAAATTTTACAAAAGGATATACTAGTGATATTTGGGTCTCCCTTTCGCGCTCCACCGCAATCTTCAGATTTTTCAACGCGGACCAAGTGAAAAAGTAAAAATAAACAAGGTTTCCACTGTTTAATTGCCAATTTTCGAGGTCGCGACTATAAAAAAACACAGAAAGCTCAATTACTTCAACATTTTTCACTTGGTCCGCGTTTAAAAATTGAAGATTGCGGTGGAGCGCGAAAGGGAGACCCAAAAATCACTAGTACAGTACCGGACAAAAAGCTATCAACTTTTGGTTTTTCATGCATATTTTTGTTCAAAGTGCACGTATTGAGCTGAAAATTCCCACAAATGATCAAAGTGTGCTCACATATGTTTGTGCAAAACTTTGTCTCAAAACTCCCAAAGAAAAAAAAAGGTCATTTTTTCGAAATCTGAAAATTTTGAAATTTCGAAACTTTTTTTTCGGAGCATCCTCAAAAAGTGGGAAAGCATGTTTTTTGACAAGTTATATATATGCTTCGATAGGAAATGAGTGGCTCTTTTCGAAAATGTTAGATACTTGTAATCAGAGTGATGCCCAAAACAATCAGACCCTGTCAAAGTGTGGTCGACTGACTTCGCACTATGACTCTTCTTCAGTCTCAGTTTTCTGCACTGTTTGGCGGCTTCTTGCCTGAAAATTGTTGTAAAATAACAACCCAATATGATCTTATGAAAATACAACCAAATTCCATGTCATCGGAAAACTGGGACTCCTGCAGTATCTAGAAATCCAAAAGTTGGATATCCAAAATCTTAAAAACTTCGTAGTTGTGAGCACATTCCAAAGTCTGGGTAGCTCTTTTTTGAAGTTTTATTGGTCTATTATCTTTTCACAATATGTGAGTGTATATTTTACTAACGAATTCATTGCCGATGTGAACCATTGGAATTTGCTAACTGGTTTAAATGCGCAAAACATCTCGAAAGTGGACTATGTTTCTAAGATCGGTTTCCAAGCTGTCTATTCGCCTCACAGAACTTTTATTTTTGCCTGAACTAGTTGAATACCTTGTTTAAAGTAAGTTTAGCAAGTTTCAGACTTGCAAATATATGCTTTATGGACTAGGGAAATAGTTTGCTACGAATTTACCACGAGTGCACGCTTTACAGTTGATCACAAAAATCGGGTGGTACCTTATGAATGACAGAAACTGTGTTTTATATATATCCACATATTGTGAAAAGATAATAGACCAATAAAACTTCAAAAAAGAGCTACCCAGACTTTGGAATGTGCTCACAACTACGAAGTTTTTAAGATTTTGGATATCCAACTTTTGGATTTCTAGATACTGCAGGAGTCCCAGTTTTCCGATGACATGGAATTTGGTTGTATTTTCATAAGATCGTATTGGGTTGTTATTTTACAACAATTTTCAGGCAAGAAGCCGCCAAACAGTGCAGAAAACTGAGACTGAAGAAGAGTCATAGTGCGAAGTCAGTCGACCACACTTTGACAGGGTCTGATTGTTTTGGGCATCACTCTGATTACAAGTATTTAACATTTTCGAAAAGAGCCACTCATTTCCTATCGAAGCATATATATAACTTGTCAAAAAACATGCTTTCCCACTTTTTGAGGATGCTCCGAAAAAAAAGTTTCGAAATTTCAAAATTTTCAGATTTCGAAAAAATGACCTTTTTTTTTCTTTGGGAGTTTTGAGACAAAGTTTTGCACAAACATATGTGAGCACACTTTGATCATTTCTGGGAATTTTCAGCTCAATACGTGCACTTTGAACAAAAATATGCATGAAAAACCAAAAGTTGATAGCTTTTTGTCCGGTACTGTATATATGAAACGGGACACTACCAAAAACTGCAGCATTTCGACGTTCTAGAACATTCTAGCAAATGTTGGAATCTATAAAATGTTGCTTAGTTAGACGTGCGTGATTCTTCTCGATGCTATTTTAATATGTTCCATTGGATTTGAATTTCCTCACGTTTTCAGCCGCTTACCTACCAGAGGAACCGATCTTCATGCAAAGTTCTGTCGCTACGAGTCGATTTGCAACAAGGAATCGATAATCGAAACAATTCATGATCAGTTATACGAGTTGCTGGGGCATCACACCGAGTTCAAGTTGGCTAGCGGAACTCCAAGGAACATGTTTCTGCCCAATGATCCAGTCACTCGAAATCATTTCGTGCCTATGATTCCAAGCATTCGAAAAGTTCAGTTTGACGGAGAAGACTACGAATTAGCGAGAATCGATGAACTCGTGTCTATTTCCACGTGTCTCGAGTTCTTCTCCTGGTGTAAGTCACCCGACAGGGGGCTTCGGAAAGAATTATGGGAAATTCAATTTGAAAAAAGTTCAAAAGTCTTTGAGCTAGACACTTTGGATGTGTTGCGAGTGTCACCCTTGGCAACGGATGTCATGAAATATTTCAATGGACGGCACGCTTTCGTGTCTTGTGACACTATCACATCACAAGATGCTGTTCAGTTTTTGAATGCATGGGAATCCGGGGAAACTTTTTGTAATCTGGAGGTTATCACCATTGAGAATGTCAGATTTCACATGCCCGATGTTCGTGGATGCGTCGAGTTCAAAGAACTCGACTCAGCAGTGGAGTACTCGTACATAAGAAAGTGAGTTCTGTGTTGTAAGAATCGAAAACATCCCTTACGTACGGTGACCGCGCTTCACTGGGCAAGTTTTTAGACAAAATTCTGAAATGTTTTGTTTTGGCCAAACTTCGGCCGGCGCGACTCGTCGTTGGACAGGCTGGTGGAAAGCGTTTTCGGCCCAGCCAGATCCGGGTGGCCAAGATAGGAAAATTTTGATATTTCAGCATTTTTCTCAATTTTTATCCAAAAAAAATAGCATAGATGGGAAAGTGAATTTACTGAAATTCAACGGAACCTTTGAAAAGTGATTTCCACAAAATAACTAACGAAGAAAGTCCGGCTCTATCTGAGTTTAGTGGTCCCATGGGATTTTAGTGGTCCCATGGGATTTTAGTGGTCCCATGGGATTTTAGTGGTCCCATAAGATTTTAGTGGTCCCATAACGAGCTAAGCGTCGCGATGAATGTCAGAGCATGCGGAATGCCCTTTTGACTCGCGATTGCCTATTTGTGATACATTTCACTTTGTTTTATGAAATTTATTGAATATTTTACAGGTTTAAACATAATCGCTTAAGTGAAAGTAAAAAGATCCAGACTGGTAAATGAGGTATGTTGTATGTGTCCAAGACTACTTATGTGCAGATTTTCTTTCTCTGTCACATACCAGCAAAATAAAATCAAAAATTATAATGTGTTCTCCAGTTTTGGGGCTTGTGATTAAAAGAAAACTGACATTGAGAATTGGAGACCCTGAAAGACGACTCAACGGTCACCTCTTCAATTATATGTTCCCGAGATACTTTGAAAATAAGAAGCTTCTAAACCGCCTCATATTTAAGATTAAGTTTTTTAAAAAGCCTACTCACTAGGGAATGTTTTACACATAGGATGGAGTTACGGAATGTGACATATATCATTCGATAGCTAAAAATATTTGCAATCGATTCATATATTTTGTTTTTGTGGCGGCCGCCGCTATCTCGAGAAAATTGGGTCGGAAAATTTAACACTAAAATCAGTTGATTTTGCACTGAAATCCACGCGTGGCAGCCACGACGAGGTCGCTTCCACAGAGGTAGTTTCCACAGAGTGGGTTCGAACCAGACCGTCAAAGTTTCTTGCCCACGCCTCTTATCCCCTACACCACCGAGCCGTTGAAATTTCCTTCTCAACTTTGCATATATGAAAGCGACCTCGTCGTGGCTGCCACGCGTGGATTTCAGTGCAAAATCAACTGATTTTAGTGTTAAATTTTCCGACCCAATTTTCTCGAGATAGCGGCGGCCGCCGCAAAAACAAAATATATGAATCGATTGCAAATATTTTTAGCTATCGAATGATATATGTCACATTCCGTAACTCCATCCTATGTGTAAAACATTCCCTAGTCAGCCGCAAAATCTGAACATAAGTAGGCTTGGACACATACAACATAAATAGTCTTGGACACATACAACAACCTCATTTACCAGGCTGGATCTTTTTACTTTCACTTAAGCAATTATGTTTAAACCTGTAAAGTATTCAATAAATTTCAAAAAACAAAATGAAATGTATCACGAATAGGCAATCGCGAGTCAACAGGGCATTCCGCATGCTCTGACATTCATCGCGACGCTTAGCTCGTTATGGGACCACTAAAATCTTATGGGACCACTAAAATCCCATGGGACCACTAAAATCCCATGGGACCACTAAAATCCCATGGGACCACTAAGATCCCAAGGGACCACTAAAATCTCATAGGACCACTAAAATCCCATGGGACCACTAAAGTCCCATCGGACCACTAAACTCAGATAGAGCCCGTTTGATTGTCTTAAAATTTTTTTGAAAGTCGAAGTCGGAAAGTCTGCACAATGGAGCGCGATTGCATTTTTATTGCACCAGATCTTTGTGGCAAACAAAATGCATTCATTTTCAGATACTTTGAAAACAGTTTGCCTCGTGCATTCAGAAGCAGTTTGTATATGGTTCGTCAATCGGATGGCCGTGTCGCGTCTGTTTTGCTGACACTTGAAAAAGTGTCCGTAGGTGTCTGGAACATGACGGAAAACGAGTTTCTAGAAAAGTTCCAATGACCGATTCGATCGGATAACATTCAATGTGATTTATTGTTGTATTCGTTGTCTGTTTGCATAATTTCAGAAAGCTTACAAGGAGGTTACACTAGTTCTTGGGTTGAACTTTTTCTCATAATCTGAGCCAAGGTAAAATCGACTGCGCAGATTCTGATTCTAAAATCAAAACCAGCAAAATGCTCCCGTGATTCGAGTTATGACCTCGCAAAGTTGATTCCTGTAGTGATATCGGAGGTAGACCTTTGGAAAGATGGAGTTTCACGTCAAGTATCACTATGGGACTCAACTTTGGGAGATCATTACTCGAATCACGTGAGCATTTTGCTGATTTTAATTTCAGAATCTGAATCTGCGGGGTCGACTTTACCTTGGCCCAGATTATGAGAAAAAGTTCAACCCAAGAACTCGTGTAACCTCCTTGTTAGAGTTGCTTTCGAAGTAAGATATAATCAGAATCAGCTCCATGTTTTTTAAAATTTACGAATAGACCGCGAACTACATTTTTTCAATATTCTACATGGTTCTTGTTAGATTTTTGAAATCTTTAATGAA
The DNA here is from genome assembly GCA_900536305.3 of Caenorhabditis sp. 40 LS-2015. Taxonomy (NCBI): domain Eukaryota; kingdom Metazoa; phylum Nematoda; class Chromadorea; order Rhabditida; family Rhabditidae; genus Caenorhabditis; species Caenorhabditis tribulationis. The sequence continues at coordinate 42,818 of LR543250.1, read as the reverse complement.
TGTTCTTTGCATTTTTTTCCATTTTCAATAGATTCCAAAACACAATAGGAAGAAGCGTCACTGTTGCGTGTATTTTGAGGTTTAATGACTGCTACACAAAAAGATGTTCTATCTGAAACTTTCACTGAAACACCTATTCAAGTCAATTATAGAAAAAAAACTTGTCAACATGAATAATGAAGCTGGTGCTGCAAAACACCAGGTGCACTACGGACATTTTTTTTCATTCGGTTCCGTCAAGGGAGTACAACTTTCGGAGGAGCTCGCTGAGTTTGTGGAATCTTAGACCACGAGCTACAGAATGAGCTACAGTGGCGTGAGGTGGGGAGTGTCACTTGGTTTAACAATTCTTAACTTTGCTCAAACTTGTCCGAAGCTCATAAACTTTTTTGTCAAACATACCGTAAAACCTGTAAGAGAAGCAAAATTCTAGTAGAACCACACCCTCTAATAGAAGCACATTCTGATGTGCGCTTTCTCATCGATGTGATCGCGAATTTCATATTTTTTTGGTGTTTGCAGGTTTTTTTCTCAGAAAACCATTAAAAGTGAGTGATGAGAAGGTAATAATGAGTTTTTTTTAAAAGAAAGCTACTGGCTTACAGGGTGGCGCACAATTACCCGTACAACTGTGTGCAGAGTTTGCAATAGCGCCAAAACTTTTTGGTGCTTTTTTTGGGAATTCATAGTTCAAAATTTTGATTGCTATCATGTTGCTTACATGTTTGCCAAATTACAGCGCAATCGGTTCAATTGCGGCCGAATGGCACCCCCAAACAGGAAGACTGGAAATGTCAAAAAGACGTCTTAGCCCTACGCGCATTTTGGAGAGTAACCTTCGACGAGAAATATCTCAAGATGCAAGCGAAGCTCATGTGCCTAAATTGGCAAATACTCACTTGCTATATGATCGTTTGCTATTGGCCCACTTGCTATATCAACTCACTTGCTATGTGTCCATTTGCTATGGATCATTTGCTATTTTTGACTCATTTGCTATATTTTCCCCATTTTCAAAATCTCACTTGCTATCTTGTGGCCCACTTGCTAAATGATCCATAGCAAGTGGACACATAGCAAGTGAGTTAATATAGCAAGTGGGCCAATAGCAAACGATCCTATAGCAAGTGAGTATTTGCCCAAAGATGTAGCAGGAGCTATGTTCCATTTTTTGCTATAAAGTCTATTTCAAAACAACAATCAGTTTTGATCTCGCCATCATTTTCTGTGATTGTTCTCCCGTATTTCGTGCAACTTTGTGTTGTTTTCTGAATGCATTTGTATTGCCCAAACGGGAAGAAACGTAACCACGTCCCACCGTACTAGCACGTTAACGACCATGCGCCTTTATGGTTTTTCCACCATTTTCGAAAATTTTTTCGCTTGTGTCCTTTGCATTTATTCGGAGCAATTTTCCGCTCAATAATTTTCAAAAATGGTGCAGAAACCTTGAGGCCGCAAGGTCTTTAACGTGCTAGTGCAATGGGGCGCGGTTGCGCTTTTTCTCGTTTGGGTAATATTCAGTCATGAAGTTCCATGTAAACACCTGACCATTGCTCGAAAAATGGGAAAATCGGTTTATTTTGTCGAAATTGAACATGGAAATCCTGTTTGAATTGCCGCGTGCTATGGGGCGCTTTTGCACACGCTCACAAAAACCCGCACACCCTGACATCCCGTGAGAACATTAATGTGGATGAAGAGGTTCAATGTGAATGTAATGGAAGAATGAGCAGAATATGGAGATCAATATAAGATCTCTGGGAAAAAAGAAACAATTAGTGTGGTCCAGTGAGACGCATTTACAACGGGCGGGATTGAATGTGAAGGGAAGACTACAGTGTGCAACAGAACGCATAACAAACAATGAAAATTTTTCCCATAGACCTATTGTAAAATCGATTACTGGTCTTCCGCCGCTTAGTCCATTCAGTCTCCCTCATTTTTCCAATATTATTCCCCTCCTCAATCGTGCCAATTTCCTTTGACCCGCATTTCTCCTCTAGCAAGTTTCGAAATCAATACTCAAACGCTCCCCTGACAATTATCTTAAGGGTTATAAGTTTTAAATCTTCAAAATCTGAATATTCTTCGAGATTTTTTCCCGCCTCACTCAGCTGAATTGTTTTGTTCAAATTCTCGATCTTTCTCAGGCTAAACGTTCGTTTTTGAGTTTCCCGCAAAAAAACATTTTTTGAGCTTCGCGAAGTTTCGCAACTTTCGCGAATTGCTGTTTCGCATCTGAACTTTTTTCCCAGCTCAGAACCGACTCAGAACATAATTTTTCTCCTACAAATCGCGTATTTCGTGCAAATTTGTGTTGTTTTCTGAATGCATTTGTATTGCCCAAACGGGAAAAAACGTAACCGCGCCCCACCGTACCCGCACGTTAACGACCGTTAACGATAGTTTTTCCGACCGTTAGCGATGGTTTTTCCGACCGTTAGCGATGGTTTTTCCGACCGTTAACGATAGTTTTTCCGACCGTTAACGATGGCTTTTCCGACCGTTCACGATGGTTTTTCCATTTTCGAAAATTTCTTCGCTTGTGTTCTTTGCATTTATTCGGAGCAATTTTCCGCTCAACAATTTCCAAGAATTGGTGCAGAAACCTTGAGGCCGCATGGTTTTTAACGTGCTATTGCGATGGTTGCGCTTTTTTCCGTTTGGGTAATATTCAGTCATGAAATTCCATGTAAACACCTGACCATTGCTCGAAAAATGGGAAAATCTGTTTATATTGTCGAAATTGGCCATCTAAATCCTGTTTGAATTGCCGCGTGCTATGGGGCGCTTTTGCACACGCTCACAAAAACCCGCACACCCTGACATCCCGTGAGAACATTAATGTGGATGAAGAGGTTCAATGTGAATGTAATGGAAGAATGAGCAGAATATGGAGATCAATATAAGCATACTTGCAACGGGCCGGGCCGGGCCGGGCCGGGCCGGGCCGGGCCGGGCCGGTAGGAGGATTTTCCCGGCCCGGCCCGGCCGGCCCGCCTCACTCAGCTGAAAATTTTTTTTTTCAAATTTTTTATTTTTTTCATGAAAGAGAACGAAAAAATTTATGCTATTTTTTTGAGAATCTTTTTTTTTCAAATCAAAAAGTACAAAAAGAACAATTTGGTTCCAGAAAAGTTACTTTTCAAAAACTTTTTTCCGAAAAATCGGGAAAAAAATCAGCTTCCGTAATACCCCCCGGCCCGCCCAAAATCTTAGCGGGCCGGCCCGTAATTTTGCAAGTATGAATATAAGATCTCTGGGAAAAAAGAAACAATTAGTGTGGTCCAGTGAGACGCATTTACAACGGGCGGGATTGAATGTGAAGGGAAGACTACAGTGTGCAACAGAACGCATAACACACAATGAAAAATTTTCCCATAGACATTGTAAAATCGATTACTGGTCTTCCGCCGCTTAGTCCATTCAGTCTCCCTCATTTTTCCAATATTATTCCCCTCCTCAATCGTGCCAATTTCCTTTGACCCGCATTTCTCCTCTAGCAAGTTTCGAAATCAATACTCAAACGCTTTCCTGTTTTTGATAACATCTTCCGTTTTCCTTGATTCTTTTTAGTCATTATTTGTAAAGAATTCGATTCTGGTCATTTTAAATGTAAAACGAAACTTTTTCGTTCAAAACTGAGGGAGAAACCCACGTTTTTGAAGAGCCATTTTGAAAATCTATCGATGACCTCAGTTTTGCACAAATTTTATCCATTTTACATTTAAAATTACCAGAATCAGATTCTCTACAGAATTTCGACAATCGGAATCTCACGGAGACCTGGCGATAGAGGAATGCAATCGCGCTCCAGTGGGCAAATTTTTAGGCCGGCGAACGATTTGAATTTTTTTATTGTTTTGGAAAATTTTTTTCAGTTTTTTTCGCACCCTGTGATGATAATAGGACGTGAGCAATCCTTTGAACTCGAAAAGACTGTAAAAAATTTCGCCCAAAGCATAAAAAAATTTGAAAATTTGAAGGCGGAAGGCGCCTCCCAGTAGAATGCGTTTGCATTCCTCTATCGCCAGGTCTCCGTGGAATCTATGACAACAAGGGAATCTTTCAGAAATCGCCGAAGAATGGTTTTCCAGTACAAATTTTTGAAAAAATTCATTGCACGCGAAACGCGCCTTCCGCGCACCATGGCGTGTTAGGCGTGACTTTTCAGCTTGCGCATTCGGTGTGTGGGAGACCGTGCCATGGCGCAATACTTGAAGCAAAAAAAAACTGAACTTTTTTTCAACTGAAGCTTCAACAGTTTTGAGAATAAAAGCGATGTGAATTCGGTTTTACGGAACAATACTATTAGCCAAACTTTAAGTTTGAAGTGTAGAAAGCAGAAAATAAATGATTTGTTATTTATTTTCGAACTGAATTCCCCTGCGGTCCGACTACCGATTTCGACGATTTTTGATTTTTTCGACGAAGAAAAGCCATCTGAAACTTATGGATTCGGAAAATCCGTCAAAGAATACGGAAAACTCTTTTTATACGAAGAATTTCGATGCTCAGTTGAAATTTCGAGGAGCACGAGAATCGCGCAATAACCGACTTGGCGCGCCTGTCGTGTTTGCGCACTTTTCTACTTTGTCACTTGGGGGCGCCGTGAAACGCTCGTCGCAGAAACTCTCCGTATCGCGTTTTTCACTTTTAACGTTAGCCAGAGTCGCTACGCAGCGAATTTGATTTGAATTGCCACCAACTTCAGCGGTGCGCGATTTATCAAAACCCCACACCCTGTCACCCCGTGAGCTGAGAGACGCAGACAAACGAGAAACGCGCCTTCCCCACGATGCGCGTCAGCAGTGACTTCTCAATTTTGGAGCGCCAGGGTGGTGTGATAGCAGTTCTTATCCGGCCTGTTTTCATCTTTGGAACCACTCGAAATGACTGGTTGCAAAAAAGTTGTTTTGAATTTCAGCCAAAATTATTTCACCTATTTTCTAGAAATGCGAGCTCAAAATCGAGTTTCTGTCGAAATTTGTACCTAGCTGACTGAAATTTCAAAAAATTTCGTTAAAAATTTCGCGAAAACCCCCGAAAGTCCGTTTTTTTCTGGCGATATTCGCACGCCACTCTATTGCTCCAAAATTTTTTTGATTGTTTATCGTTCAGCAAGCGTAGAGTATCACGAATAACTGAAACTTGAATCACAGTAACAACCTTAGTCCTATCATCACCACTTTAGTCCTATCACAGAAACAACTTCAAACCTATGGACAATTTCTTAAATTTGATCAACATCTAAGAACGCGTTTTCGTCGTCTAAATACGACCCTGTCAATTTTCGTGATGTCGTTTCAGATGCTTTTCAGACCGAAAAACTTCCATGTTAAACTCCTTCCGAAAATTCCCATATTCACTGCAAAATTTCAAATGAATACGATTTCTCTGATGATAAACGAAAATTCGAAATTATTTTTTTTCTAGATTTCTACACCCTCAACTTGAAAGGTTTCGCGAATTATAGGCTAAAAATTGGCTTCGAATCGACTGTATTCTCAAAATTCTGAAAAAATCAGTTGAAAAAAAGTTTAGTTTTTTTGCTTCAAGTAATGCGCCAGCTCACGAGAAACGAGCCTTCGGATGATTATGGCACATTACGTGCATCAGCTTTTCCAATTTCGCAGGGCCCGGCTGGTGTGAAATTCGTCAATTTTTCGCTGAATTTTACCGAATTTTCAGCGCGGAAGCCCGATTTTTCACTGAGAAATCCTTTTTGATGCTTTGATACTCGATACAATTCTTTGTGTTGGTTCGTTCGCCGGTAGATTTTCTATCATTAATCTTGATTTTCGTCCCATTGTCTGTCCATCGACATCGCTCGTTCTTTATTTATTTCTCTTTCAAATTTTGTTAATTTTTTAGCAGGAAACGATGTCAAAAACGCTCCAGGAAATCTTCAACAAAAAGAAGAAGAAGGAGCAGAAGGTCAGTTTTCGAAATCCGAATGTAAATCTCGGTGCATTTAGAAACGCACTTCTGCAAAACCTTCTGCAAAAAGACTCAAAATTTTAACCGTATTTTTCCATCTTTCAGACAAGCCACTTGGACAGCACATCGGACCGTCGAAGGGAGAAGTCGGTGGACGTCGAGAGCGTCGCCAACATCAAGAAGGCGTTCAACCGTCACCTGCACTTCTCCGTCATCAAGGATCCCAACGAAGCCAGCAACCGCGACTGCTACTACGCGCTCGTCTTCACACTCCGCGACCTCCTAATCACCCGCTGGATTCGCACCCAGAAAAGCTTCTACGAACAGGATCCGAAGCGTGTCTACTTCATGTCTCTGGAGTTCGACATGGGGCGCATTCTCCTCAACACCATGAAGAACCTCGGAATCACAGCGACTGTCGAAGAGGCTCTCAACGAGCTCAGACTCGTCCCCAGAACGTTGCTGGAGTATGAAGAGGATCTCGGAAGTAACAAAGGTCTCGGACGTCTCGCAGCGTGCTTCCTCCGTTCGATCGCGACTACGGGCATCCCGGCCTATGGATACGGTCTCCGCTACGAGTACGGAATCTTCAAGAAGGCCATTCGCGATGGCTGGGAGATTGGAACACCGGAAGAATGGCTCATCTGTGAGAACCCTTGGGAGAAGGCAAGACCCGAGTACACGTTGCCTGTGCATTTCCAAGGAAAAGTGGTGAAGAAGGAAGGCAAGTCGAGATGGGTGGACACGAAGATCGTGTTCGCTATACCGTACGACACACCGGTGCCTGGAGGCAACAACAACATCGTCAACACCCTGCGCCTGTGGTCCGCCAAGGCCGAGAACCATTTCCACCTGAAGTTCTACAACTACGGAGACTACGTCGAAGCCGTCACGGATCGCAACTTGTCCGAAAACATCACCCGTGTCCTCTATCCAAATGACAACGTGAGTGAGCCTAGGCAAATCTGTTTTCATATTAAATTTCTTCCAGATTCCGGAGCTTCGACTGAAGCAGCAATACTTCCTGGCCGCGGCCACGCTCCAGGACATCATCCGTCGCTTCAAGTCGTCCAACTACGGAAACAGCGAGGCCGTCCGCAACTTCGATACCTTCCCGGACAAGGTGGCCATCCAGCTCAACGACACTCATCCATCCATCGGAATCCCGGAGCTCATCCGTCTCTTTGTCGACGTCGAAGGTCTCTCGTGGGATCAAGCCTGGGACATTTGCATCAAGACCTACGCCTACGCCAACTACACCCTCCTGCCAGAGGCGCTCGAGCGTTGGCCAGTCTCGTTGGTGCAGAATATTTTGCCACGCCATCTCGAGATCATTTACGAGATCAATCATAAATTTTTGATATCAGTTCGTGAGCGCTTCCCAGAAGACATGGATCTCGCCCGTCGCATGTCAATCATCGAGGAGGCCGATCAGTTTGGAGAGAAGAGAATCAACATGGCTCATCTGTGCATTGTGGCTTGTCACGCCACCACCGGATCCCAAACTCTAAAATCCCTGTAAGTCCCGCTCAAGTCTCGAAAAAAAATCATCGACTAACCCTCGATAGGTTTTTGAGAAATTCCTCGGCACACTGATCCTCAACTTTCTCATTTTCAGCTTCCGCGACTTCTACGATTTTTTCCATGTACGTTTCCATCACAAGAAGAACAGCGCCGGTCTGCTTCTCTCCAACCAACCGCTCTCTGACATCATCGTTTGCAAGATCGGAAGGCCGTGGGTGACGAATCTCGACGAGCTGCAGAAGCTCAAAAAATACTTCAACGACTCGAGATTCCTGGACTCTGTTCATCGTGCGAAACTCAAGAACAAGGAGCGAATAGCACAATACTTGCTCAACGAGTACAACGTCGCCGTCAACGCCGACTCGCTCTTCGAAGTGCACGTGAAGAGAATCCACGAGTACACGCCACAGCTTCTCAACATTCTCCACGTCATCGACCTGTACAACCGCATCAAGGAGAACGCGAACATTGTCATGGTGAAGCGAACAGTGTTTTACAGAAGAGATCCCGCTCCAGGAAACCAGATGGCCAAGCTGATCATCCGGCTGATCACCGCCGTCGCCGAGCAGGTCAACAAGGACGCCATCGTCGGTGACCGGCTCAAGGTGATCTTCCTGGAGAACTACGATGTCGACATGTTCATTCACGGTGCTGATTTGACGCATAGAGAAAGAAACACACGATTTGATGAACACTCCGAAGAAAGTAAAGAGTACATTTTGAACGGAGCCCTGACGATTGGAAAAGCGGACGGAGCCAATGGGGAAATGGGCAACGAGATGAACGATAACATGTTTACCTATGGAAGAATGGTCGAAGAGGTGGAGGAACTCCGGCGGCGCGGATACACTTCCCATGACTACATTCAAAAGAGCTCCATGCTCCAGAAAATCGTTGGCCAACTCGAACGAGGCGAGTTCACTCCAGAAGACAAGACGCAGCTTCGTGATTTGTCGGACATGCTGCGTCACAATGATCCCTTCATGCTGTGCGCCGACTTCGAGTCCTTCATCGAAACTCAGAATAAGGTAAACTAACGATTTTTTGTTTCGAATAATCTCAAATTTTCACTTTTCAGGTCGCCGAGACGTACCGCGATCAGGAGAAGTGGTCCCGAATGGCTCTCCACAACATCGCCTCGATGGAGCAATTCTCGAGCGCTCGAACCATCTCCGAGTACGCCCGTGAGATCTGGGGGATCAAGGAGTTTGAGAACTCGCTGCCGGCTCCGTACCAGAACGAGAAGTCGGAATAATTTACTGTTTATTATTTATACTTTTTTCCCCTTTGCAACTTCTTTCCTTGTTCTTCATCTTCGACATCTTATTCATCCCGTAAAATTTAGTTGCTTTTTTCACCATGCCCCCCTCAAGAACTCTCGAACTCTTGTGAATTTTTGTTTGTTCTCCCGTTTTCCATCGAAAACGTTACCATATTGTTCTTCCCCACACACAGAATTATTGTCTAGTTTTCTAGTGCTCGAATCATCTCCGAATACGCCTGTGAGATCTGAGGCATCAAAGATTTCGAGTGCTTTCTGCAATTTTTTCGGCCCAGAAACTTCTCCTCATTCTGTTTTTTAAAATTTAAATTTCATCGATTGCCCTCCTATTGTTATATTCAGAAGTCACATGTTTTTAAAGTTTTCTTTTCGCCAAGTCTCCCAACCTAGAACTCAAAAACTCTTGTGAATTTTCAATTGAACTCCCCGCTGATTCTCCCGATTTATTATCCATGCTGGATCTCTCGAAGATAAACCGATCGAAGTATTCTTCTTCTGTTTGAAAGAATTTTGACCAGACATCATTTCTTGCTAGAAAGTTTAGGTGTAAAAAGTGTTTCTTTTATGCGACTGCAACTTTCACAGGAGCTCACTGAATTCGTGAAGTCTGCTATCACGAACCATAGTGTTACTTTTATTGACAGGAATGAACATCTTTCCTTACTTTCAGAGTTAATTGGTTTCGATACAGAAGACGGCGAGAAGGAAGAAGATAGTGTAGATAGACAGATTATCTAGTACTTATTATGTTTTACTATTTCATAGTGTTCTCGGTAATAAAATTTAAACGAGCAAGCGAAGCCTAGAACCCGTACATCAGTCAAACGAGGTGGGACACATTGTGCACAGCATGAGACTCTCGCTAGGTCAATGGCACCTTCACACCATCTGTTTGTATTCACACCACTGAGACAGTTTCCTTCTTGATTGAACATGTATTTTTTATTCTGACGGAAAGTCGACAACCCCTGCCCCGCGAGAAGAGAATTACGAATCGGCAGAGATTCTTATCAGCAGTTGCACTCTTACACACAATGCGAGACGACGACGACCCCCTCATCAATCAAGTTAGAAAGCCGATGAAGCTGGATGAACACACGATAGTTTCACGCTTTTTTTCTTCTTCAAATAACAACAGTTTATTCAGATAATAGAAGAACTTAACGACGACGGTAGACGTTCTTCTTGGTCTTTGGCTTCGGTGGCAGGATGATTCCGTCGTACTTCTGCTGGAACCACTTGATCGTCTCCTCCTTATCGACGCGGTGCGATGGTCCGATGCGGCCTGGGGCACGTCGGCGCTTCGACACTCGGACTCCGTTGCGGTTGAGGACGACGTAGAAGTCCATTCCGTAAATTCCGATTCCTGGGTCGTACTTGATTCCGAGATCGATGTGCTCCTGAAAAATACATATTGAAACACCGAAAAAGTTGACAATGTTTATACCTGCACTCCGAATCCGAAGTTTCCGGTGTCTGAGAAGTTCTCCTTGTACAACTCGTATTCCTTGACCTTGAGTCCTTTCTCGAGAATCTCCTCGGCCTTTGGTCCGCGAACGGTGCAGTGGACGGCGATCTTTTCGTTTCTGCGGATTCCGAACGTTCTGACGGTGTAGCGGGCCTTGGAGAAGACTGGCGTCTGACCGGTGAGCTGCTCGAGCACCTTGGCGGCGCGGGTCAGACGATCTCCGGACTCTCCGACGCAGATGTTGAGGCAGAGCTTTTGGATCTTGAGCTCGCGCATGATGTTGCGCCCCTTCTTCTCGCGGATCTCGGTCTGTTTCTCGATGTCCGTCATGATTACCTGAAAGAATTAAAGTAATGAGAATGGTTCGACAAGAGCGGAAAAGAATACAAAGAAAATAGAAGGGGAAACGATATATCGACAATTTTCGAAACTCCTAAATTTGAATTTATTTTTTTTGAATTCAAAATTTTCCTCAAGCCTAGGCAAATTTCCACTCAAAATAACGCATTTTTCACCAATTTTCCATCGGTCTGCCGTCGAAAATTCAAATTTCTCCTCATTCTCACATTCCTTCCGCGAAATTTTAGGCCCAAAACCACGAGAAAATGGGCGGCGCTTTCCCCTCCGCAAAACACTTGAGAGACGCAGAGAAAAACACGGAGGCCTACGGAACACGGCCGCTTCGTCACAGAAAGAGAGGGAGAGAGATAGAGAAACGGAGAGAAGACAGAAATGCGTCCGATAGAGACACACACGCACGCACTCACACAAACCGCCGCAAATCAACCAATTTTCGCAAAAAAAACTTCAAAAAATCGAAAAAACCATGGAAACCGAAACGAAATTCGCCGTTTTAGGATTAGCATGGTACGGTTTGTGGTTTCGTGGCGAGACCCGCGGGTCCGCGAAATTCCATGTGCCTTTAAAAAATATTCTAATTTCGGTGATTTTTCAGCGGATTTTCTTAATTTTTTGCTCTTTCCGACTCATTTTTCGATAATTTTTCTTGATTTTCTGCCTAAATTTTGTGTGTTCTCTCGATTTTTCACTTGAATTGATCGAATTTCTTGCAGAAATGACGGTAAACAACGAGGGATGGGGCTCGTTCAAAACGAACAAATGGCTCTTCACCACGCCCTCGTCGTCGTTCGCGCGTCCCCGGACGCCGATCTCGAATCAAAGGGTTACCGTCGAGGAGGAGGAGAAGGCTCCTGAAACTCCAAGTGGGCATTTTTTTTTTGAGTTTTGAATTTTTCAAAAAAAAAAAAATTCAAATTTTCAGCAATAGTCCGAGCGAATCGACCGAGAACACTGTCGGATCGCGGAAACGAGATATTGGATCGACACGAGGCGGTGAAGAGCCTCTACGCGTTTCGATGGACGGAAGTTAAAGAGGTTCGAAATTTCGAATTTTCGAGGTCAAAAAATCGAAAATTTCAACGGAAAAATTTCAGAATTATCAAGAAAAAGGCATTCACAACCCGTCCATCTACTGCTACGCCATCTCCACAATTCAGTTGCTGTCGCATATTCCAGCGGTGGTGAGATTACTCCAGGAGCATCGTTGCTCGGATCCCGGTGAGATTTGGGCTCAAAAAATTCGAAAAAACTAAAAAAAAGGTGGAAATAACGCTTGAAAACCTTGAAAATCGGCTGAAAATCGCATTTTCCGGTCCGGAAAGTTGCTGGAATCGATTTTTCGTCAATTTTTCCATCAAGAGCCGCCCAGCTCTTTTTTCGTGTTCCAGGCCCAAAAAATGTTTCCTAGGTCGAAATTTCGATTTAAAAGCCGTTTTAGGCCTCAAAATAACCGAAAAATCTTATTTCCCCTCTGAAATCCTGATTTCCAGTTTGCCTGGCGTGCAACTGGAAGCGTTTCTTCTTCAACAACCAGAACCGCGCCGGCAACATCGCCTGGTTCCGAGAGGCGTTCAAAAAGCAGAAGAAGTTCAATCAAGGCCGTCAAGAGGACGCTCACGACGCCCTGTTGGCCGTCATCGGAAAGTTGGAGAAGGTGGCCAAGATGAATCCGAGATTGAAGGTGAGTGTTTGGGGCTGAAAAGCGAGTATTTTGAGTCAGAAATCAAGGATTTCAAGTCGAAAAGCTCAAAAAATCCCATGAAAAAGTGATTTTTAGATCGAAAATCGACCAGTTTCCCATGGAAAACTTCGAAATCTAGCAGCAGTGTAGAAATTTCAAAAATGATGTGAAGGGCTTAAAATCGATTCCAACAAGCTCGAAAATTCCAAAAATTGGCTTAAAAAATCAGAAACTCTGTCAAATCGCTTACAAAACTACGACCATCAATCTCAGCTGGAAATCGTCGTTTTCTGGGCTAAAAATTGGAGAATTCGGCTCAAAAACCCTCCGAAAATCAGCGGTTTCGCTTGAAAATGGACCAGTCTCGAGATCAAAGTGAAAAATTCGAATTTGAGCTCTCGTCGTCCAACTGATAGTGAGCGAAAAATGCACATCTAGACATTCAAAGGCTTCGAAAACCTTCCAAAAATTCAAATTTCCCTCTCAAACTTTCCAATTTTCCAGAAATTTTGTCTCAAAATAACCGCTAGCAAACTCATCGATTTCTGTTCTTAAACTCAACAGAAAATTCGAATTTTCCGCCGAAACTTTTCTGTTTGGAAATTCCGCTTCGTAATGGCTTCCTAGTGATGAAAATGATAGTTTTTCGATCCATTTTTTCTTTCAAAACAAGCCAAAATGACTAGAAAATGATCAGAAATCACCCGAAAATTCAAAATTTCCCTCTAAACCCCGCTCAATTTCCAGGACCGGCAACTAGACGACGACCTGTTCGGCTACACGGTCCGCAACGAGGTGCAATGCCGTCAGTGCAATCACAAGCACGTCTACTACGAGAACAACACGGTGATGACGGTGCGCATGATGAAGAAGGACCCATCAGGGCGACGGCACACGATCAAGGAGTACATGCAGCAGCTGTTCGCGCCGTCGATCTGCTACGACTACGGTTGCACGAAGTGCAAGCGGAAGAGCGACGCGCATCTGCGGCCGACGTTGATGCGCGCGCCACAGATTCTGCTGCTCCATCTGTCCCGTTTTTCCTACGACGGATACGGCCGGAAGATCTCGAGACCCGTGCATATGAATGTTAGTGGAGGTTTTTTTTTCTCTCAACTTGTGTTTGATGTGATTTTCGCCGATTTTCGTTGCCAGATTCTGAATCCCCGTAGGCGATTTTATCTAGACCCATGAATTATGAGCAAAATCTCAGCCAAAAGCCCCATTAAAATTCAAATTTCCACTCTTCTCCAGGAGACGATCGACGTGGCGAGCATGGCGACGGACGGTCACTCGACGATCTACAAGTTCTGCAGTTCGATCATTCACGGCGGATCCACACTCGACTACGGTCACTATTGGTGTGTCGCGCGTTGTCGGCGGCAAGAGACGCGGCTGGTGACGTTGAATGATGCATCGGTAAGGGTGTCTAGAGGATTCAGAAGACGCTGGGAAAATTTGTCAGTTTTCGGTGTTGTTCTCATCAAAATTGGCTCATGGAAACTTGAGTTATGAAGGATTCGAAAAATTTCAAAAAAATTGTCACTTTTCCACCGATCGAGTCATCACTCTTCGCGCGAATGACTAGGTCATGTGATCTTCTTTTTCTCTCATTTTGACTGAATAGAGGCGGAAAAAGGAAGATGATGAAGAAGAAGAACTGAACACTGATTCTGAATAGATTCAGAATCCGATTATGCAAAAAAAAAGTGTCATGAAAAGAGACAGAAACATTGAGACCATTTTTGAGGGGAATCGGAAACTTGTACTTGTAAGAGGGGATTTTTTGGTCGAATTTCCGGATTTTCAGTTTTAGTCGAATTTGGCCGAAATCTTAACTTCAAATGATCTGATTATGATGAGATTCGCAATTTTCACTGAATTCAATAGAAATTCTAGCCTAGAATCGCCTGAAATTGAGCTCTTTTCCAACTTCCAGTGGGCGGATTCCAATGAAACCACAGAGAGTTTTCCAGAAGAAAAAAAAATCCGAAATATTCAACCCGAAATAAAGTTTTCTAACTTTTTGAAACCATCTCAACCTTCGAAAAGGGCCAAATAGGAAAGCAAAAAGGAATGGGCCGAACCGGGGATTGAACCCGGGACCTCTCGCACCCAAAGCGAGAATCATACCACTAGACCAATCGGCCACGATTTGAAGACGAATTGGATTGTAAAGATAACGAAGCGTTTTCCACGCGGTAATCGAATATCCAGTTCACGCGCGAAAATAAGCTACGAACTGGATATTCGATTTCCGCGTGGAAAACGCTTCGTTATCTTTGCACTCCGCTTCGTCTCCAAATCGTGGCCGAATGGTCTAGTGGTATGATTCTCGCTTTGGGTGCGAGAGGTCCCGGGTTCAATCCCCGGTTCGGCCCATTCCTTTTTGCTTTCTTTGTTTGACATTTTTTCGGGGTTGAGATGGCTTCAAACAATTTGAAAACTGAATCTTTGCTTATAAACTGTTAGAATAGTGAAATTTGGGTGACAAATCTGAAGCGTTCTGCTGGAAATTCCGTATAATGAAATCAAGTCAACGTGAAGATCAGCTTCAGTCAACACTTTCTCGTCAACTTTCAACCCAAAATCTCCAATTTTCCAGATCCAATACCGCGCGTCGGTGTCCGAAATCCAGCAGTCCTACATCGCCCTTTACCGCCGTCAAGAGCATCTGCCCGTCGAGTGTCACGGAGAGTTTTCGACCACCGGCAACGGACACTCAATGATATAATCTTTGATAGCGTTTCTGTGCATGTTACAAGCGTGCTCCATTGAGAAAGTGCCGAAAACTCGAATCTCGTTTTCTCAATAGAGCGCACTTTCTCTCTCTTGTCCCGAAGTTTTAGTGTTTTCCAGAAAATCGCTAGAGACCCCCCTTCGATGTTAGTAGATTTTTCGCCTCCCTGAACAAAATTTTGAAAATTTCTAGAAAATTTTCAAAAAATTTTCAATCCGTCTTGTTAGTTTTTCCACCTCCTCCATCGTTTCTGTTCATTTTCGTTTCCTACCACATTTTTTTCTTCTTGTCTGTTTTTTCACATTTTTCACCCGATTTTTTCGATTTTACTTCCTTACAAGTAGACTGACAATGAAAACCCCTCCCACCACCAACAGTTTTATTCGCATATGTAGGCTCCGCCCCCATCCCCCAATCTAGGTGATCGCATTACTCGGTAGTGGTCCCACCGACGAGCCATGCTCAGTGGTACCGAATCTGAGCACCACGGAGAATAGCATACTGGTGAAGTCTCGGTACGGAGCGTGAATGCAAATCATGACGATCGTCGAGAAGAAGCCGTGCGAGGAGACGATGATGATGGCGATGTTGTTGACGGCCTGGTTGTGGTAGAAGACGAGGCAGGAGACGCCGACGTAGCCGCAGGGGAAGATCAGGATCAGCACGGGGATGAGGAGCTGAACGACTGGGATTTGGGGAGTTTCAGGGGATTTCTTAGAATTTTAAGGATTCGTGCATTTTTGCGTCATGTTTTGTGACACGCTGACGCGAAAATGCAGATTCCAGGGACCCCGAGGTCAGGGCCTAAAATCCGACAACTCGGCCATTGTCATATGGGCGGTCCAAACGATACCTCCGTCTTTTGGGAGGTTCGCACTCACCTGAACAATGAACGCCTTCTGAAACCTCCGATGCAACTGAACCGTCCGCACCGACATAGTTCGATTGATCTGCTTGCCCAGCATCCGATCTGTCAGATAAGCGAACGACCAAATCTCGAGAAACCCACCAAGAAGTAGTCCGCCGGCGAGTCGCAACAAGAATCGCGTCTCGATGACGGCGACGAACACCAGGTCGGCGTTAACGTAGACTGGAATGCAGGGCGAGATCTTTCGGAAGAGAGCTTTCGCGCTCTCCTGCTCCGGAATCATTAGATATGTGGGCAGGAAGAAGACGGTGGCGACGATGAAGTGGACGACGAGCCAGGGGCGGCGGAGCCAGCGCCAGATGTTGTGCGGGCTGAGCATGATGAGGAGGCGGTTCTCGAAGACGATTATGATCGCGACCATCATGTCTGGAAGGTGTTTTTTGTTCACAGGCATCTGAGTTTGATTTCGAGTGATTTTAGACGCGTCGCGGCTCGCAACGAGGTTGCCAAAACTATTATTTTAATTGGCACTTCGCCAGGTTTGTTTGTAACAGAGCGCGTTTGCAGCAAGTTTGAGTTTAATTTTTTTGCAGTTTTGTGTGAGCGTGTAAGTTTGATAATTTTCTGCGGAAACGGTTCAACTTTGAGCAGTTTGAAAAATGGTTTTCAATCGCTCAATTTTTCCGAAAATTTGGTTGGTAAATTATTCGATTTTAGATCTTCACTTTTGTAGTTGACAACTTTTTTCGAGAACTATGATCAAAGGAGTTATTTGTTGTGTAGTCTAGTGTAAGTTTCGATTTGTTTTCGGAAAAAATTGTCCACAAAAATGAAGGTCAAGATTTGGGGGCGGAGTGTTGTTGTTTTCTTGAAATCACGTCTTCGGATTCCGACTCATCATGGAATCTCAAAATGTCCGTCTCGAAATTTCCGAAACTCAGAATCTCCTAACCCCGGAATCCCAAAATTCATCAGAATCAATCTAAATCTCAGAATCTCAATTTAAGAATTCCAGAATCTCAGAATCTTCATGTTTCAGAATTCTTCAAAATCTCACAATCTTCGAATCTCAGAATCCCTCAAAACTTACATGCTCCAAGCAGCAAAATAAAGTAGAGCTGATCCTGATTCCGCATTCCAAAATCCTTCAACACACCCAACGGATACCCAGCCAACGCGGGGAACAAAATAAACGGAGTCGTCAAAAAACTCAATCCCAAATCGAGAATACAGCTCAAAACATGGAAATTTAACAGACTCCATTTCACCGATCTCATCGACCGCGGAGATTGAAACAGGATACAGTAGGCTCCGTACAGGTGAACCGGGATTGCGATGAAACCGAAATAATGGAGGAATAAGCGTTGAAAATCGGCAGAGTAGAGGTAGAATGTGCTGTTGCAAAACGCAAAGGATCGGTTTTGAAAATAATCAGAGTCCAGCATGAATGAGCAATGGTTGTGCTCGAGAGTGTTCCATAAAGAAAAGAGAGCCAAATGTTTCACCTGTCGTGTTTTCTTTTCTGATTGATGAAATTTCTAAAAGTAATGAAATAATTTGGGTTACACCACCAATATGTTGTGATTTCATTTGCAAGATTGGATTTTTTCAAATTAGATTTTTGCACCAAGAATCCGATCAAAGTTGAGCCTTATTATCGAGTTAAGAATGTGGAGACGTGACTTGTTTTTTTGTTGGGTGCAAATGAGCTGGAGATTTCTGAGAATCGGTCAATAACTCCTAGAACAAGATCAATCCAGACATTGGTGATGTGAGAAGCTGGATTATTTGGGGGCCGGGAAAACATGCAAAAACTGGAACATTTTTCAAAGACCAGAATTTTAAGACCATATTGTAGAGCTCATCATGACACACATTTTTCCAAATTTTAGGCTTGTTGGAACCGATGTGTGCCAATCACGCGATTTCTATAAAACTTGGTGAATGTATTAAAAAATTCTAGATCTTCATTTTTGTAGTTGACAACTTTTTCTGAAAATTGCTGTGAAATGAGTTACGCGACATCAAAACTTGCTACATTTCAGTGCAAATTTTGAACTTTTTCGGATCAATGATCTAAAACGTGACATAACTCACTTGATTGTGATTTTCAGAAAAAGTTGTTCACTACAAAAATGAAGATCCAGAATTGCTTGACACACCCACCAAGTTTCATAAAAATCGAGTAATTGGAACATACTTTTTCAACTGCTTAAAGTTGTCCAGTTTGCACTGAAAACAGTCAAATTGTAACTGTTTTTTTTTGTTCATTTTTTTCGAATACTCAAGATACCGTTTTGCATTGTAAAACACCAAAGTCAAGTTGTAGTTAGCCATTACTGTATGATATACAAAAAAGATTTGGAGTGCGGAATCAGGATCAGCTGTAGTTTGTTTTGCTTGGAGCATGTAAGTTTCGATGAATTCGGAAATTCGGAGATTCTAAGATCTCAGATTTCGAAAGATTCTGAGATTCTGGGAATCGGAAAATTTCGAAGGGTTCTGAGACTCCAAGATTCGGAGATTGCTACTGAAAAAGTTAAGCTCAGTTTTAATTAAGAAATTGCACAATTTTTTAGACTAGCTTGAGCAAAATTAGGAATCAAAATTCAAACTTCCAGAGATCCAAAAAATCAACCACTTTTCGAACTTTGAAACTTCACTTCCTCCATACATTCAATAGTATTACAGACTTTTTTTTCACCTGCCAAAAACCCAACTTTCATGTCGTCAAAATGCTCTCAATTTCCGTCATAGTCCACCTTTTAATGTTCAACTGGAAAACCGGGAAGCGTAGTTTCTAGTTTTCCAGAAAGTTCATATTATCAAAGAACGCTCTCTTTGAACTCTACCAGTTGTGAAAAACAGAGATTATTAAAACTATTTTATTCAATTTTTAATACGGCATTATAACAGCACTAAAACCTCGACTACCATGTCCAAAATTCCCACTCCCATCGTTGCTTATAACCGCCATACTGGACTCCACAATGACACTAAAAGGGTGAAGGATTCCACTCTTCTTCACCACAGATGCTCCATATTGATCCAACACTTCCACCGTCGACCCCATGGAAAAGTCCGTGAAATGAATAGCAAGTTGGTATGCACCCATGGTTGCCAGGTTGTATGTACAGACTGATGGTCGTGGAGAGGTACCGTAGCCAAGTGAGGTTGCCACCCCCGGCGCGATGAGCAATGTGTTGTTGCAATGCGAGGGGTCGTCCAGGTTGTAGGTGATATGGGGGAGAGCAGCTTCAGGGGCAGTCCTTGGCATCCCCGATCCAATGATTCTCCGCTTGCACAAAAAGTGGCTGACCATCTGACAACTGGCCTCTGTCCACAAGCCATACAAGACCTCCCCTTCTTCGCTTGTCTCTGACATCTCCATCTGCATACAACCCTCACTTCCATCGTCGAAGGGATTCCGATAGTTGTAATCCCAACCATGCCCATCCACCCATTGGAAGACATGAGGTCTATACGGGACACCTTGAGCGCCGAGAATGATGCTCTGAACTTTGGAGCCTTTGTAGATGCTCTTGATGAAGTCAACTTCGCGCTTTGAGTGAATGGAGACTAGATTGGAGTTGTGCGAGGTGCAAATGTCTTGAGCTTTGGAGAAAGTTGTGGTGGGAGTTGCATCCGGGATGTCTTGCGAGGGAAGATAGCAATAGCCACCGTAGTTGTACTTGCAGGTGGGGTCTGGAATAAGAAGAATGCGATTTCAGGAAGTTCTAGACACTTTTGGACCATGTAAACATCTTAACACTACTTTGATCAAACTTATATCGGTTCCTGGAACAGGTATCAAAAAGTGGTTAACTAACAAGATGTTTAGGACATCATGAAGATTGCTTTTACAATTGACCACTTTTCAATATCTCTCACAGGAATCTAAATACTCACCCTCAACCGTCACTGGAACCTCACACACAAACGGGAGTGTCTCATTCCCACACTTGTTCGTTTCCCATTGTCCCGCTGCAGCTCCGCTCGTCTTCATGTACACACACTGTCCGAATGCAAAGTTCTCCTTGGGAAATCCGGCGGCAAAACTGTTATAGGTGACAACGCCGGTGCTATCGTCATGAAAGCAGGCGATCTCTTGTTTCAGGTAGCAAAAGACGCCAATCCAGAGGGTGCTGAGACCGGAGTTGGCGGCGAATGTGGCGATGGCGCGGTTGTCCTGAAGATAATTTGTGATTTTTAGACTAGTCTGACAGGTTTGTAGAGGACTGGTCATGAAATGCGTGTTTGGTGATTCTCAGGATTTTCAGGATTTTCAGTGAAAAATGGCCAACTTTGAGGACGTGAAAAAGTAACTTCTCATAACCCAATTTTTTAAAAAAACCTGTGGGTGTGTTAAGTATCTTTAGATCTTTACTTTTGTAGTTGACAACTTTCTACTAAAATCACTGACAAGAAAGTTATGATGCGTTAAAGATAAAAGATGCAAAAATGTTCGATCCGAAAGTCGCGCCACTGTTTGCACCATAACTCACCTGACAGTGATTTTCCAGAAAAGTTGTCAACAACAAAAATGAAGATCTGGAGTTGCTTAATAGGTCTACAAATTTTCAGAAAAGACGAATTTATGAAAACCACTTTAGATGACCATTTTGCACTGAAAACCACTTTTGTGGAATATCCGTGTGCATGCCACAACTCGAATGTCAGTGGTGCAAATTTTATGAAAAATACATTGATCAAGAGCAAATTTTTTGGTGATCATAGAGCAGTGTTTAAATAGTACTATAACTCGAAAAAAAACTCACAATAGCATTCTTCACATTCGCCAGCGTGCCACCATACGATGTGCACTGTTTCGATGCGTCCATATGCGTCTGTCGATTCGGGAAAATTTTCAGACATTTCTGCTGATTTGACGTCAACTTGAATCCTGCTGGACATGATGGTGTAGCAGTAGAGAGTGAAGGAGATAGTAACAGTACGAATATGGCGGGTAGGATCCAAAAGTTCATTTTTCTTACTCTTATCAGCGACAGGCCCTATTATCACCAAATTTGAGACAAGGAAACGCTTATATACACGGGAGTACTAGCTGGGGAGAAGGAGGCAAAATGCTGACAAAATGATAAACCAATCGTCGGCACTAAAGAAAGCTCAAAAATTTTCCAGTTCAAAGTCTTACTCGGAATTCGTCATCTTCGAGTGTCGTTATCTGTGTAGTTTGTGCAAATAGCCAAATGTAGATTGTAGTTTTGATAAACTAGTCATAAAGTTTAAGGTTATAAAAAAAATTTATTGGTAACTGTAAAATTGAAATTTATTATAGAACAACTTTCCAAGAAAAGAAAACCGAAAATGACATGAGATCAAGGGGGGCAAGTTGCAAAATGAACCAGCTAACTACAGTAATCCATCAAACTCTCTTATTATACTTGGCGACGACAAACTCCTCGTGGGCCGAGAGTCTCTTCATGCTCACACCGTCCTCGAGCAAGTCGAACAGCGCTGAGCACAACGCGTTCATCTCCTTGTTCCCGCCTCTCATGCAGTTCTCGTACATGGTCTTCATACAGTGCACCGCTTCAGTGTACTGGCCGATGGGAATCTGGTAGATGGTCTGGAGACGCATTTCCGACACGTGGATGGCGATGGTATGGAGCACTGAAAAATGGGGCAAAATTAATATCAGATAATAAAAGTTGAAAAAACTTACTCTCATCTCCCCACTTGTAGTACTTGAGGAACTTGCTGTGCACCTGATCGCGGATCTGTTGGGTGTGCGCATCATAGACAGAGGTGTGTTGTCTTACTTTACTTCTCTCCGAAGATGACGAAGAAGAAGAAGAAGTGCTCGTAGTGGAATACGTGGATCCCACAGAGTTGGTGTTCTTCCGAGTGGTCTTCTTGGTTGGAGTACGGTACTCCTCCACCAGTGCCATTTTGGCGCGAATCTCGGTGTAGCCGATTCCCGACACCTGGCGATTGATTTGGCGGAGAATCGGCGTCTCCGCGAGCTCGATCTTCGCGAAACTCTCCTCCAGAAGATCGTCGTCGGAGAAGTCCTCGAGTTGCGGAGCCCCTTTGACGGGGGTGGATGTCATCGGTGGTGGTGGAGAGACCTTCTTGACGGGCACGATGGTTCTTGGCTTGGGTTGTGGTGGCGTGGCGAAAGCTAGGCCGTCGTAGGAGTCCTCGTCCACTTTGGCCATAGACTCATCCAGAGTAAGATCCAGATTTCCGCTCTCAAACTTGCTGAGGAGTTTGGTGACTTTTCTGGCGCCAGTCAAAGCCTCTTGGTCTGCGAAGGTCTTGGTCCTCCGGTTGTTGGTGGCTGGGGTGTAGAGCATGTCTTCGAGAGTGTTACGGAAGAGTCCGGCGTTGGAGTAGGATGACTCGCGATGGAAAGACATTATGGAGACGAGGGAATCTGAAAGAAAAAAAAAACATATAATAGATAACGAAAGTTGTAAGAACGATAAGATAGTGAAGACGATGGGACCGAAAGGAGACGAAATTATTGGAAAATGAGAAAGAGACAAGAATGGAGAGCAGAATGACTCACTGTGTACAGACAATGACCGAAATCAATTGGTTCTAAAGGGGCACTCACCTGGTATCTTCCCGGAAGGGAAGTGCACTGTTAATGAGAGATTGAAGAAGAGTGACACGACTGACACATTTACAATTGAGGTTTACGATTGTGAGGGGACAATGAGCGGGAGATTCGAATGAAAACTCAAATGACGGAAATCGATTTGGGATAATCTCCAAGAATTTAGGCTGACTGTCAAGAGAACATTCATGTCTTGGGTGTCTTGAAAGTTGTACTGGTGGAGGTGATGCTGAATTTTTTGCAATGGAGATTTCCGAACAGGTCTTATTGATAGAACAGTCTTCTGGACAAACAAAGGCAAAAACTGTATTCAGAGCGTGGTCTACAACGAAAAACTATACCGTAGCTTGGGAAGGAAAGTGCACCATAAAATTATCGGAAAATCAAGGAGAAAACGATGTAGTTTGACGAGCAGAAACCAAGTAGACAATGGACTCGGATTCTGAGTGACCGATCTCTATACACCCTTATCGTCTTCACATACACATAGTAAACCAGGTGTGTTCATTGTTATCCAACGAGGCTGTATTAGATAGGATGCATGGGAATCTTATGACTGTGAAGGGCGTTTTAGTTGCCCAGGAGAAAGAGGGCTGATTGTGAGTAATATATATGACTATCTAGAGAGCTATTTGAACGAGGTAAGGAGTACTAGATGGGTGTCATTGGATGGATGAGTATTGTCTGTATAAGACAAAAACAGGCTGCAAAACGACACGCCCCTTTTTGAAGGCGCTCTGTTTTGTTGTGCACACATTACCTGATGCATAAAATCACGGAAGCATTTGACAATCATCAGTAGGCGAGTACACATCTTAAAGTCTGAAGTCTAGATCGCCAGCGCTTCGACAAAAATTAACAAAAAGAGTTTAAAGAGAAAGAACAGGTTCATAGAAATGAAACGTTTATTTCAGGAGGAAAATAAATAAGATCAAAAAAGCAATGAAATTCAAAACGTTCACTCATAAACAAGAACGTTCGAAGGAACACTCGACAACTTCATAGTTTTGAAGTGAATGTCATGAGCGCTGGAAATCACGTGCACAACATTTCCAGTAGTCGTGTTCTTGAAGTACCATTCGAATTTGGAAGACCGATTTCTGACGCTGGGAGCCTTCTCAAACACTCCGTGCACTCCTGAAGTCTCGCGAGATGCATATCCCACTTTGAACGATTTCGGTGGATTACTTGATCGGAATCTCTGGAAATTGTTAATCTTACGAAGGAACATCATTTGAAAAAAAAAAACTCACCGATAACATTGCAGCAATATCCTCCCTGGAAATTACTTTGACCACAATCAGGGCATCTCGAAAATGCATGAACTGACGGACATTCTCGACATGAAACTGAGGGGAAATGATGAGATTTCGCACTGCCTTCCACTGCTCCAGCTTTGCGATTTCATCAACTTCGAGGGGCATGCAGCAAGATGAGCTCGCGAGATGAAGACTTTTGATGAACTTTGGGTCGACGACTGATAGCACACTCAGGAATTCCGATTCGCGTTGTCCTTTGAGAAACATGCTGAGCACTTTCAACAGTTTTCCACTGTTTAAGCTGTCCTTCAAAACTGTGAGGTCTTCCATAGGTGTTTCATCAAGTGGCGGGCTTCTCTTCATGAATCTCAGTTCTTCCAATGGTGCCTTTTGTCCGTTCAACGTTTTGAAAAATGTCGCGAGATCCTTTTTGAACACGTCCAAATAGTTCAGTCCATCAAGAGTGAACTTGGAGAAGAGGGAACGTTGGGCTTCGACATCCTTATCAACTCTGGTTATTCCGCAAGACTGATGCTCGTGGTGGTATTCAATTCTAATTTTCTCCAAATTTCCCTGAGTGTATTGGAAAGAATTGATATGTGGATGCAAGATAATCGTCACGCTTTTGACGTCGAGTTCGAGTGAGGAGTCATCGATGAAGCTGCGCAGATCGTGGCAAGTTTTGCGGAGGGATTGGCTGGAAAGTCGGAAAGTTTTGCAGAAATTTTGGATTTTTCGGTGCGAACTTTTGATTTCGCAACACGTACAGTGCTGGCCAAAACTAGTTCGAAAGAAGTTGCCAACTACAAAAATGTTCAGAAAAATTGGATACTTTGAAACCACAATTTCAACTGCCCTAAGTGGTTCATTTTGCACCAAACATCCTCAGAAGTGATAGTTATGGTTAGCACTGCATCAAGTTTTTCAAAAAAAGACATCAACAAAACTCACATTCCCATATAACCGCATTGTTCGAGCACTTTTCTCAATGCGATATCCGGTAGAGTAACCAAAGGAGAGTCGAGATTCATCTTTTTGTTATAGAATCAAGCTCAAAGACAGAAATGGAAAACTGCGCAATGTCCGAAGAAAATCAATGAGGGTCACGAGTGGCGATGGACCTTGCGGAGAAGGATACGAGGGGAAGAAGAGACGCAGGGAGTAAAACAAAGAAGCGGCGGTGGAAGAGGGCAGTTGGTGGGAGATGAGAAGGAGGAGGAAGGATGGGAAGAAGAGGGGTCATCTGGGCAAACAATAAGAGAGGGCGAGTATAAAAAAGACAATAGAGGTGGTGAGGGGAAGACATCTGGACACGCACGGAAAACGACAGACAGATGG
This sequence comes from Caenorhabditis sp. 40 LS-2015, assembly GCA_900536305.3. Classification (NCBI taxonomy): domain Eukaryota; kingdom Metazoa; phylum Nematoda; class Chromadorea; order Rhabditida; family Rhabditidae; genus Caenorhabditis; species Caenorhabditis tribulationis. Next base: position 17,769 of record LR543250.1, on the reverse strand, counting down.
AACACACAGATTCTAAGATTCTGGAGGCTTGAAATTTGATGGTTTTGGCGGACTTCAGATTCAGGCGGTTTCGAAAAATCTGACGGGTTTGAAAGTTCTGAGATTTTCAGATTTTCAGAGTTTTGAGGATTCTGAGATTCTGGGATTCTGAGGTTGTGATTCTGAGATTCTGAGATTTTGAGGTTTTCAGAATTTTGAGGATTTCGAGTTACTGAAGTTTCGAAGTTTTCAGAACTTTGAGGATTTTGAAATTCTGAAATTTTGATGGATACAGACGGATTCTGATAGACCCTGGGATTCTGGGATTTTGTGGTTCTAACATTTTGAGGTTTTCAGAGTTTTCAGGATTCTGAGATTCTTGGTTTCTGAGGTTGAGATTCTGATATTGAGATTCTGGGATTCTAACGTTTTAGGTTTTCAGAGTTTCAAGGATTCTGAGATTTTGAAATTTTGATGAATTCATATGGATTCTGATGAACCCTGGGATTCCGAGGTTTCTCTGATTCTGGCAGTCCAGAAGATTCCGGTAGCACGATAGATTCTCAGATTCTAAACCTTCTAAACTTGTTGGGTTTTGAAATTTCGAAACGTTCCCCTTTTGTGGCTCTTTCAATTTTCTTCAGATCTCAAATTTTATGTCTCCCCTCAAAAACATTCTAAATTCCAGCTAATTATCCATCTCTATGCTCCAAACAAATAATTATCCTTACACTTCTCCGACATACAATACTACCATAGTACTCTAATTCGACCTAATTATTCATCCAACGTTTGCTCTAGCTCCGCCCCCTTTTCTCAACACTTTCACATTCTTGAGCTCCGTCAGTTCTCTGATCCCCTTTCCTTTCTCTCCGAGTCCCCAGAAATGCCCCGAAAAGTGTTCATGGATATCACGGCGGATGGCGCCCCACTTGGGAAGCTTGTCTTCCAGGTACTCCCTCGATTCAAAACGCGCTCCATTGATATCCCGTTTTCCAGCTCAACACCGAAACGTGCCCGAAGACTTGCGACAACTTCATCAAACTCTGCACAGGCGAGTTGGGATTCGGCTACAAGAATTGCGTCTTTTTTCGGGTGGTTCCCACTTTTTGTGCTTGCGTGAGCTTAAACATTTGAGAACTTTTGATTTACCACAATTTTCAGTCCGGCGATTTCGAGACACAGAATGCTCGACGGGACGGCGGGAAGTCAACGTTTGGGACCAAGTATTTCCAAGACGAGAATTTCCATATTCTTCATGATAAGAAGTAGGTCAAATCTTGTCCCATAGAGCAATTTTGCGCATTTTCAGAGGAATCCTGGGTATGGACAACTATGGCTGGCAAAACACCAACTCCTCGCGGTTCTATGTGACTTTTCGTGAGACGCCGTGGATGAACAACTTCCACGTGGCATTCGGAGAACTCGTCGAAGGATTCGATGTCTTGGATGCTATCGAAGCACTCGGGGTTCTCGAGGGAAACGGTCCGCAGCAAGGGAGAACCAAGGCCAAAATTGTGATCTCTGATTGTGGACTTTTTGAATTGAATTGAAATAAACATGAATGACTTTTTGGTTTAGAGTCCACTGGGGCGCATTTTCCTGCCCGAATATTTAGAAGTGATGAAAGCAAAAAGGAATGGGCCGAACCGGGGATTGAACCCGGGACCTCTCGCACCCAAAGCGAGAATCATACCACTAGACCATTCGGCCACGATACGAAGCAAAAGCGGATACAAGAGACAAAACTGGCCACGCGATATTCCTATTCGGATAAAAGGCATAAACGATACGTAAGGGAAGAGAAGAAGGATCTTGGACACTTGATAAGGAATATCCTGTTTTTCACGTCTACGGGTAAATTTTACTTTCCTTATCTCCGCGATCCACTTCACGCTCAAAACGTGGCCGAATGGTCTAGTGGTATGATTCTCGCTTTGGGTGCGAGAGGTCCCGGGTTCAATCCCCGGTTCGGCCCATTTATTTTGCCAAAGGTTTTTTTATGAATGGAAAATGTCAGTGTTGGCCATGACTTTTTGATCTCTCCTCATGTTCTCCTCCACTCTACTCGATGACTAACAATGATCACGATGTCCTCTTTCCGCGAGATCCACCCTCATTTATATCCCAAGTTATCGATAGAATGAGCAACAGTTGTTGTTGTTTGCCGACGAGAAAAAGTTTCGGAGAAGATCAGTTGTGTGTTCTGAACTCTGCGAGATGACCTCCACTCTCTCCGGTTTAGAGACCACTTTTGGTCTGGATATTCTGAATTCCATAAGTGTCAACCAATCCTATGTGTTCTCCCCGATCTCCCTGCTGTTCACATTGGCCATACTGGGACCAATCGAGTTCAACTCTTCGACAGTATCTCAAACATACTCGAAATATGGGCTCAAGGATCCAGATGTCTATAAGTACCTGAAAAAGGACATGGATGGAATCGTGGTGAGGGGAGACAGTGGGATGAAGGAGCACAAAGTGAGCCCAGTGAATGAGGTATGTTGTCTGAACGAGGTCATGGGAGAAAAAGAAGTTTCAGTCTCGAATCTTGTTCAATCAAGCTTGGGAGGCGAGATTTCCCCATCACCAAATACGCTCTGGAAATTTCTACCCGACATCATCAACATCCAAGAAAGTGATTTATTTCAAAGATGAGAATAGATTTCTGTACTCGGAGGATGAAGTCTTCAAGACCGTATCCATACCATTTGACAGTAGGAATCTTCATTTTGTAGTGTTCCTTCCAAAACAGGAGTTTGGGTTGGTGCAAGCTTTGAAGGTAAGAGGAACCGATTTCAGAGTGAAATCTTCAAAAATCGATTTCCAGAACCTCACAAAATCCCGCTTCGAGAAGCTCCTCTCCGATTTCACCCCCGAGCCAGTGAACCTATCAATTCCCAAGTTTGAGATCATCCAGCTTCTCATAAATTCCAAGCAACTCGGACTACAACCACCCATCAAAACCATGATGAGCTACAAGGTACAATAAGTGGCCGTGCCTGAAAATCGAGAACTTTTCAGCTCCAACCCCGAGCAGCCAAGATAGTAAGCGGTCGGCCTCGTGTAATGTCAAGCGCGGCCATGCAGATGATACATCGTCCCGAGAACCGGGACCTCATTTTTTTCAAAGCAGATCAACCTTTTGTGTTTTGTGTTTTGAGAAGAGACCGTCCGGTGTACTTTGGTGTATATTCATAAACGTTCATCTTTGATTGTTTTTCTCTATTAAACGAGCACCGAAAATTAGACCGAAACTTAGATGAATTTGGTCAAAGTGACGGTCTATCAGAGGAAACACGGTAGTTGGCGATTTGACGAAAGTTAGTCCTGGCCTAAGATTCAAAACCTTGGTCACCGATACGGTCTATCTAATCTTGAAATAAGGTCTATTATCAACTTTTGTTTATATTGTCACTTGCATTATGATTCATCAGTTTAAGGTACATACACAACATTTGGCACGATGCCAACAAGAACCCAAATCCAACAAATAATTAAACAGGTGGGCTTTGCTTTCGTCGTCCCTCATACGTCCGGTGAAATCAGCTTCTTCTCCAACATCATCTCGACAATCTCCTTTTCACAAGATTCACTGTGCTCGATGGTTTTTGCCCAACAGTTGCCTTCCGATTTTCGCATTTCGCAGGATATATACGTCCCGACAGTGTCTGTGAATGTCCACTCTTGTACACACTTTAGTCCTCGGATCACGGATCTCCCAAGAAAGCTGTCCTTCCAAGCCTTGGCAAAAGACTCAAGTCCGTCGCAAACTACTTTGGTGTCCACGAAAAACAGTCCTTTTTCTCTCCTCTCCTCCGCATACAGACACGATTCTTCAAGACAATGTTGAAACTGTCTGCAGACCATTATAGCGTTGTTCATCTTGGATTCGGTCACATCGACGAGAAGTCCGCTCATCAGTGGAACTAAACTTTGTCCGAGTGGACTGCACTGATCCTCGTGGAACTTGTCAAACGCGCTGTTGCAAAGATCTTGATCGGGCCGAACGGTGTACATGCCCATGATGTCATCGTAGTTAGTTTCGAGGAAGGAGTAGACTGGAGAATCACAAGTTGCTTTTGCTATTCTTAAGAAACACCACTTCCCGGAAGTGAAGACTTGATGCTTCTTTGATGGATCTCTCTGAAACAAGGTCATTACTTCAATGCCTAAACTAGTCATTTTACCGTCATAAAGTCATACTTTATCGAGCAGAGGTATTTTCCACTGTAAGCCTCCTGGAGCACTCTCTCCATGCAGAAACTATCAAAATAGTATTTCCGCTCAGCCACCTTCCGACCGCGGAATGAATCGAAGACTTCCTTCAACTCGTAACCTTTGGCACATTCGACAGTAGATGCGCAGGCCTGGAACCAGAAAATTGTTTTGTAACAGATAACATATCATTTGGTGTTGCTAAAACACTCACCAGTGCACTTTGTAACAAGGTGTTATACTCCGACAAAGGTTTCGATAGAGGTGGAAGAGGCGACATGCTGAACTCAGCTGCAGCATTTTCCACCTCTTCCAACTCTCCGCGGCACGTCTCCATGATTTTCGTAGAGCATTCACGAGGGACGGCGCATAATGCCGACGAGAGGAAAACGATGAATAAGAGCAAACGAGTCGGTCGCATTTTAGGTTGGACGGGAAGAGAATGAACCTGGCCGTCTGGGGGTGCCAACTATTATCTTATCTTTGTCTTCTATCTCCCAAATATGGACAGTTTATATTTGATAAGTCCGCGATAAAATGTTCTTGTGGTAGAGCAAAACACATCTACAACACTTTTCAGAATTTCATGGTCTCGCTAGAAGTAATCCTGTGTTTTCGAAGACTTGTGACATTTTCGATCTTTCTGCCAGAAAGATTTAAGACAGATAACTAAGGAAGGGTATATACAGAACTCGACAATTCTATTCTTCTTATCCCCTTCAGTTGTTTTTGTTGCAGGTGTTGTGAACTTCCGTCTGTTAAACACTGTTTATTTATTTATTTATTTATTTTTTATGATTTTAGATCATTTCTTTTTTCTTTTTGATAAATTTGGTCAAATTAACGGGAAGGAAGTACCGGTCCATCAGAGAAAAAGCGGTATTTTGTGAGTTGATGGATGTCAGTCCTGGTCTATGATTCAAAAACTTGGTTACCAATAAGTTAGAGACCAAGTTCTCGGGACCAGGCTTGCTCGGAAAAAAGTTTTCGGAAAATCGGAAAACGAATTTTTTTTCCGAATTTTTTTTTCGGAAAATTTTTTCCGGTCAGAAATTTTCCGATTTTTTTTTTCGGAAAAATCGGAGAAAATCGGAAATTTTCGGAAAACTTATCAGTTTTGTTTTATAATCTACGAAAACTCCCAAATTCAAATTTTTAAGAAGGATATTTGATAAATAGTTAGGTTCAAGCAGTGTGTACTCTCGAGTAGGTCTCGAGAAATTCCTCGTGGATTCTCTCGAGAAATTTCTCGAGAAATCCCTCGAGAAATTCTCGAGAAATCCCTCAAGAAATTCTCGAGAAATCTTCGAGGATTCTCGAGGAATTTCTCGAGAAAATTTTGTTTTTAACGAAATTTTGTCATATTTTCTTCATTTTGAAGTCAGATATCATTTTCAATGCAAATCCTCCCGTTTAGTGAAAAAAACTATCAAATATTTTGATTTTCAACACTTTTCCCGAATTTGTGGCATATCAAGAAAATATGATGAAATTTTTGGGAAAAAAGTCTCCAAAAATATAAGGAATTTATTCAAATTTAAGTTTTGCAAAAAACAACGATGCTCCGCCTTTACACCAGTGCGCCTTGTTTATCAAATTTCTCGAGAATTTCTCGAGGGATTTCTCGAGAAATTCCTCGAGAAATTTCTCGAGAAATTTTCTCGAGGAATTTCTCGAGAAATTTTCGAGAAATTTCTCGAGAAATTTCTCGAGGAATTTCTCGAATTTTTCTCGAGGAATTTCTCGAGAGGGGCATTTCTCGAGAAATTTTTTCTCGAGAGTACACACTGGGTTCAAGCACTTTCTACATGATATCGTCTTGAAAACACACAGAAAGCTTTTTTTTTTTGAGAAGAAATTTTTTACCAAAGATCCGCTTTCAGTTTTATTGGAAAAAAACTATTGTTTTCAAGACGATATCATGTAGAAAGTGCTTGAACCTTGCCCTATAAGGTGTAATGATGAAAAAAATAGACAGTTAGTGTTGCTGGTTAGTGTTGTTTTTTTCCGATTTTTCCGAAAAATATTTTCGGAAAATTTCCGACCAGAGAATTTTTCCGAAAAAATAAATCGGAAAATTTCCCGTCGGAAAAATTTTCCGAAAAAAATCGGAAAAATCGGAAAATCGGAATATCCGTTTTTCGATTCCGAGCAAGCCTGCTCGGGACCAAGAATGATTTTCGTTCAGATGACCATTTGCATGAACACATAGTGTATGACAGGATCTTGTCTTTGAAATACGCTCGCTTGTTTATTATTATGATTCAAGGTACATAAACAACTTTTGGCACATTGCCAACAACACCAAACTGAACTCAAATAATTAAACATGTAGACTACTTTGTCTCGTCTTTGTCGTTGCCGCATTCGTCCGGTGAAATCAGCTGTTTCTCCACCATCATCTCAACAATCTCCTGTTTACAAGCCTCACTGTGCTCGATAGTTTTCGCCCAACAGTTTTCCTCCAGCTTTCTCATTTTGCACGAGATATACGCTCTGACAGTTGTTGAGAATGTCCAGTCTTGCACACACTTTAGTCCTCGGATCACGGACCGATCGAGAAAGTTGTTCTTCCAAACTTTGGAAAAAGATTCAAGTCCGTCGCAGATCACTTTGGTGTCCACAAAAAACTGTCCTTTTTCTCTCCTCTCCTCCGCATACAGACACGATTCTTCAAGACAATGTTGATACTGTCTGCAGGCCATCATGGTGCGGTTCATCTCGGACTCGGTGACATTGACTAGAAGGCCGCTCATCAGTGGAATCAAACTTTCTCCGAATGGGAAGCACTGATCATCGTGGAACTTGTCAAACGCGCTGTTGCAGAGATCTTGATCGGGTTGAACGGTGTACATGCCCATGATGTCGTCGTAGTTAGTGTTGAGGAAGGAGTTGAATTGAGAACTGCAAGTTGCATTTGCTATTTCTAAGATACACCACTTCCCGGAAGTGAAGACTTCATGCTTCTTTGATGGATCTCTCTGAAACAAGAACATTATTTCGCTGTTTAAAAATAAGTCGTCTTACCGTCATGAAGTCATACTCTCTCGAGCAGGGGTAATTTCTATTGTAAGCCTCCAAGAGCACTTTCTCTATGCAAACACTATCAAAAATGTATTTCTGCTCAGCCACCTTTCGATCATGGATTGAATCAAACACTTCCTTCAACTCGTGACCTTTGGCACATTTGACAGCAGATGCGCAGGCCTGGAACCAGAAACTTGTTTTGTAACAGACAACAGATAATTTGGTTTCGCTAAAACACTCACCAGTGCACTTTGTAACAAGATGTTATACTCCGACAAAGGGTTCGATAGAGGTGGAAAAGGCGACAAACTGAGCCTAAATGAAACAAGGCTCATTTTGTTCAACTCTCCGCGGCACGTCTTCTTGATTTTCCTAGCGCATTCACGAGGGATGGCGCATAATGTCGATGAGGTGAGAACGATGAATAAGAGCAAACGGGTCGGTCGCATTTTAGGTTAATTGGGAAGAGAATGAATTTGATCGTCTGGGGGTTCCAACCGTCTCTATCTCTTATCTCTGTCTTCTGTTTCCTAGATTCGGACAGTTTATATTCGATAAGATAAAGTTTTCTTGGGCTGAAGAAAAAAACATCTACAACACTTTTCAAAATGTCATGGTCTCGCTAGAAGTGGTCCTGTATTTTCGAAGACTTGTGACATTTTCAGACCTTGAGATCTTTCTGACAGAAAGATTTAATGCAGACACTTATAGAAAGGAAGATACAGAGCTCGAAACTTTTTATCACGCCTCAGAGACTTGTTTTTGTTGCAGGTGTTGTGAACAAGAGCGTTGTTTGGACCATAGCTCTGACTCGCAGCCTAGCCGCTCCCGGAAATTAAAAATACATCTATGCCATGTGCCCAATAACATTATAGTATTTTCATCATTCAGAACCTCACTTGACTACGATGCCTACCAACTACCTCTACCTCATCTCCATCGCCGAAAAAATTGCAATGGTGGCGCTATTCTGCAGCGCATGCGTCGGAATAGTGCTGGTCTACCTAACCCTCTTTGCAGTTCGAAAAATCTTCGGAGGCTACAAGTATCTCATCGCAATATTCACCAGCTTTAGTATTGTTCTAGCGTGTATGGAAGTGGTCTTCTACATGAATCTCCATTTCTATAACAGTGGCTGGACGTATTTCACGTTTCATCGACCGTTGGGATGGAGTAAGGAAACTATGATGGCTGTTTTGCGTGAGTCACAGGGATTCAGGTGATTCACACATGATGAAATTGTTTAGCAATCTATTCTGGCACGTATTCACTGACGATATCGCTGCTAGCAGTTCAGTTCGTCTATCGCTATTGGGCACTGTTCGGGTAACGCTGACTGGGGGGAACGGGATTTGATGGGTTTTGATATGTAATTTCACACTCTCAGAAACTTTTATAGACTTCTAGAGAGCAAGAGCATCTGAAGTTTATTGTCTAGACTTTTGACGTCTGTGTACTATGGGAAGATGATGAGATCGTTCCCAGTTGTGGTCTTCTTTGGAAGATTGAGAGATCATGACCACAAGTCTCAAACATTCTTCTTTCCAACGATATCCTCATGTGATCCTCCATCAGCACCAGCTCTTATAGTTAGTCACATGTCAGATGTTTTCTTTCCAGTCTCCGGTACATGGTCTTCTTTCGCGGCTGGAGATCATTGGTCTGGGTTGCGTACTGCACGTTTTGGGCAGGCACCATCTATCTCGGAGAGCGCTTCCTACTGATCATGGACGAAGCATCGGTGCAATACTTCGAGGAAGAAATGCTCCGTCGTTATAATGTTCGTCCTCGAGAAATCATCATAAAATGCTTTCTCGCCTATGACCCTCAGGATGGGTCTGTTCGATGGCGCGATGTTTCTTACACCGTAATTCTATCGATCACGATGGCCGTACAGTACGCGACGATGATGTATTGCGGATGGCAGATGAACTCGAAGATGGAAGAGAAAATCGAGGGGCTTTCGATGTCATTGAAGAATCATCATCGACAGCTGTTCAAGACTCTAGTGTTACAGGTGCGGTAACTGCCGATGAAGCACGCGAAAATCGCTGGAAAGTTCCAGATCAGCTCTCCAACAATACTACTCTTCTCCCCGTTAATAGTCCTTCTCTATCTTCCATTCTTCAATATCGAGGTCAGTATTCCGGCTGGTGCAATTTTTACCGCGTTCAACATCTATCCTCTGATGGACTCCGTGATTGTACTGTGTGTTGTTACGGAATACAGAGCGGCTGCAAAACGTGGGTCATCGTTGGGTGATTTGGACAATCTCTTGAGAATTTCAGGGAAGATTAATGCCATGTGTAAAAAAGTGATCGCGTGGACGACGGAACAAAAAGATGGTTGCGAAACGGACACAAACACCAAGGAACTTGCAAGGATGAGAGGAAGTGTGGTTTCGTAACGAAGTTTTAATTGGGCGTTTGTGAAAACGTAAAGTTTTGAGTAAATCGTTTTTCTTGAACAAGATTTTCTCGCACATGAAAGTTTCACACCAATCACAGCCCACACTAGACAAGGATGTTTTTGCTTCATGCCGAGAACGTCAAGAAGATACAGACAACGTACCGTGCAACCGGAAATTAAAAATCTTCTCATAAAAACAGGACGCCTCCTCTTCTGTCAAATAATATCCCTTCAGCCATTACTGAAAATGGCTGGCAGCTACCTTTACCTTGTCTCCATCGCTCAAAAATCCGCATGGTTTGCCTTCCTGACAAGCTCCGTTCTCGGGATACTTCTCATTTTCCTGACTTTGTTCGGTGTTCGAAAAATCTTCGGAACCTACAAGTACCTCATGGTCGTTTTCTCAAGTTTGGGAATACTTTTGGCATGCGCGGAAGTTATTATTCATCCGAACCTTCATTTCTACAATAATGGCTTTGTTTTTTTCTCTTTATCGACTCCTTTCGGTTGGAGCAATGAGTTGATGATGGGAATTTTGCGTGAGTAGTCTAAAGTTAAGAGTCCCAGATGGCTGTACGTACCAAAATTTCTAGCATTGTACGCTGGAGTATACTCTCTGACGATATCCATGCTAGCCGTGCAGTTTATCTATCGTTATTGGGCTCTGTTTAGGTTTGATGCCGCAACGTCGCAGAACGAAAATAATAAGCCATTCGGTGTTTCAGCCTCAGCTACTTGTCTTACTTCCGCGGCTGGAAATCTCTCGTCTGGGTTGCCTACCTTTTGTTCTTCGGTGGAGTCTGGTGGATTGGTGCGTACTACCTCTTACGAATGGATGAAACTTCTGCTGAATACTTCAAAGACGAAATGCTCCTTCGCTACAGTGTCTTGCCTAAAGACATTCCAATGATGACCTTCCTTGCATTCGAACCGAAAGATGGCTCCGTTCGCTGGTGGGATGTACTCTATACCGTAATGATTTCTTCTATCATGGGAGTCCAGTATATGGCTATGATGTATTGTGGATGGATAATGAACTCAAAAATGGAAGAGAAAATTGTGGGGCTTTCAGCTGCTCTAAAGCGTCACCATCGACAGTTGTTCAAAACACTTGTGTTGCAGGTTGACCATTGTCTATGTATAAGTCTGAACTGTCACTTTTCAGATTACCTGTCCCACAATCTTTCTATTCTCCCCACTGGTGCTAGTTATCTACCTTCCCTACTTTGAACTCGAACTGAGTTTACCGGCGGTTGCAGCGGTCACAGCGTTCAGTATCTATCCTGCGTTGGACTCTATAATAGTTCTAATGGTAGTCACTGAGTATAAGATGGCTGTTAAGAGTAAGATGCAAGATAAGATTCCGAATTTTTATTCAGAAAATTTTCAGGACTCTGGAACGTGTTTCGGCAGAAAGTGTCCTTCGCTTCACCGGCTCCTGGCACGACAACTCAACAAATTTCAATGGCTACGTTGAGGACTACTTTGTGACTCTTTATTTTCAACCATCGACATACATCTATTTTGATATCGTCTTGACTTTTTTTTTGTTTGCTCCAAAACTTTAAATTTCAGAAAAAAGTTTTCACCAATAATAGATGCTTGGATTTTATCAAAGGATGGAACGTTTTTTGCAACATTTTGATACCTTTAATTGTTTCACTTCATTGTTGTGCAATAATTTATTGGGACTGGAAAATATGCCTTAAAATTGGGACAAAGATCCATTGAATCTCGAGATTGAAATTCGAAACAATTCCTTCTTAAATCCAACATAAAACTACAAATGTACTTAAAATGCTAACGAAAACCGAGTTCACTGCACCCAGCCTTGTTGTCGTTTCTGGAGCCTTCTCCGTAGTGGCTGCTGTACTTGTAGACTCTCCTGGCACACTCACACCACTCTCTGAAAATCTCAGCGAGTTTGATCAGCTTTAGTGATTCAATGTATACCTATCCTGAAGTACTGTAGGTAGAAGAATCCAGAATCAGTATTGGCTGGATTGATGTAGAGAGAAGTGTCGTTGCGGTCTTTTTGGAACAAATCGGTAGCGACAGGCATTGATTTCGAGAAACTGAAGATATCAGAAATGGATGAAAAAACAACTGAAAAGTCTTACGCTTCCGTATAACACTTCATGCTGCCACAACTAGTAACATTAAGGTCAGCTGCCAAATCCGAGGTGGTAATCTGCAAAAGTTTCAAGTTTGAAAAGTTCGAAGATTTGAACGAATGCACTAACCATGAATCCAAATTTGCCATCATGATTAGGTGTGTACTGAAAATCTACAGTAGCTCTGTCCACACCCTTCTGACTCATCATGTATCCAGTCGTTGTCTCATTAGTAGTCATGTAAGTCGATAGATCTTTCCAATCTTGAGATACCGTGAATTTAACCGGGCCGAGGGCTCGAATGTGATAGGATCGGAGGGTGTATTGGATGGGTTCCACGTTGGGGAAGAACCTCAAATAATAAGATGAAAGTTATGGTGTCTCTAAGAACTTACATTGTGTCCTCGTCCATATTGAATGACTCCACAAAGGCCATTGGATTTCTGAAGATCAATGTGGAAGCCGCCTTATAGGTAGGATCGGAATATTGCTCCGTCGGAATTCCTTGGTACATCAAAACCGTGGATGTCTGAAATTCGATCAAACTACTGACACCCGCCCATCAACCGTTACCTTTTCCTGAACAATATTCTCCAGTCTCGAATAGTAGTACGGTTTGCCAACCGGATCCGTTGCTTGCCGCTCGACTCGTCTGTTGAAAACCATCAGTGTGGTGTCTTGACTATTAGACCTGTCGATAGTCTTCACTTGATCTGATACTAAGTACACGAGGAAGTTGGGGTCCTTGGCCATCGCAGCGTTAGAAATGAAAATCACTCCATTCAATGCATCCGTGTCTTTTGCAGAGTTTGTGGTGGAGATCGTGAGATCGCTCTTGACAGGGAATCCAATGGTGAACCCATTCGCGTCGAGATTGTTCGGAAGGGTTTGTAGAGTATAGGTTTTACCGTTGGAAGTTATACTGATTTTGGCCAAGATGTCAGGAGCGTCGGTGGAGGAGAGGTAGAGATTGGAGCCGTCCTATAAGTGTATATGTAGAGACCCAAACATTTTTGAACCTCTTTTTCTTAACGTGTCTCTCACTTCACAATTTCGGCGCCATCGACTAGAGAAACTAACCTAACCTACCAGAGTTCCCTCTTTCATAAATTCACTCACCTCCACATCGTTGACCTTCGTCGGTGTTGCCGAGGTGAAACGGTAGAGCTCCAAAACTTGAGCCGTACCGCTAACTCCCGTTACTAGCAAACAGCAGAGACAAGTCAAAAAAATCTGATTCATATTGCAACGATAGAAAATGCCGCCTCGTTCCCTCTATTTATAGGTGTTACGCCTTGCTTGTTATCTCTAACAACGAAATGTTATCATTGCAAACCATAAAATTGGAATGATTGTCAAGGAGGGGTGATATTGTGAGGTGTTTCACAACCTGGTCAGGTAGACGCCCTTTTGTGTTAGCTCACGTCGGGAAGTGATGGGAGAAAATGAGACTTTTTGCACTGAAGCTACAACAACGATAAAAGCACTAATCAAGAAACACCCCAAAAATTTATGTACATCGCTTTATTTTCATTAACATCGTCCCCTTCCTTGGGACGGACTACACTTCTTTTTCTCAATGGAGCGCGATTGCAAACATAGATAACTCCAGAATTTCTTTGTGATTTCATTATGATATATACAGTCAAATTTTTTGAAAAACAACAAAAACCGAGAACAATCAGTTACAAAAACCATTATTTAGGAAAGCGTTGGAAACTCTAGATCATCGAGAAGTGAAGAATTGCATGTCGGACACGACCTCTTGGTTTGGAGCCATTCCCGAATACATTCCTTGTGATACCGTCTCTTGCAACATCCGCATTTCGTGGTATCATCCTTTGTCTTCATCCCATCTAGACAAATTAGACACTCCTCATCGGCAAGTTCATCTGGGTTCACTTTTGGAGCTTTGACAAAAAAATCGCAGAATTTAGGGACATCCGACTTCATGACGTCCTTGTAGGTGTCTTGGAACCATTGGGAGAGAGTGGGAAAGTCTGGAAGCTTCGGGATCTGATCTACAGTAATCAGTCGATTAGAACGGATGAGGGCGAGGTTTGACTCGACGGCTTCGAAGTACTTGGTGCAGGCTTCCCGGTACTGGATTGTTTCGAATCTCGATCTTCTTTGGATTTCGGCAATCTTGGATTTCGCCACTAACCTTTGGGCAATCTGAAGAACTTTTGGGATCACCACCTCGGTTTTGTAGATGGATCGGACTCTCAGAAGCTCGAAGAGGGCATCACGAACTTTTTCGGTTTCTTCTTGGGAACGCGTTGGGATGACTTCCTCTGGCACGACTCCGGCTTCTGACGGAAATGAAACCTCGGCTTCCTGATCATCGAATGTCTCAGTTTTGGATTCCAATTGCTCTTGAACACCCTTCACCATCTGCTGATGCTCCTCCAACTCCTTCTTCTGCGACTCCACCAACAACATCAAATCACGAATTCGCTCATCCTTCTTCAAGCTTTCCACCTCCATCTCCGTCAACTTCTTCTTCATACTTTTGGTTTCGATCTTGTTTACTCTCAGTTTCTCGTTGGCTATCTGGGTGTGTAGACTAGCACGAAAGCATTTCGCACAGGATTCGGACTCCTTCTCTTCTGACTTGACAAGTTTCTGGGATGACTTCTCGATCTTGACACTTTTGACTGTCCTTCGGCATCTCTACCACGACTTCAGCTGTCTTCTTCACTTCGGAATCTGACGCTGTTTTCTGACTCGTTGGCACTTCTGAAGGCAGCTGATCGGAATCGACTTTCTTCGACTCTTCTCTCACGTCTTCTTGACCTCTTAATCTGACTGATTTGATTCGAATCATTTTTCCGCCCTTCAGAAGACCGTATCCGCCGTTGACCAGTGGAATCGGTGTATTGTTGTATTTCGGATCCATAGCAATGAACTCAAGGTTCTTGAGTGAATCTCTCGGTACCATCTCAAAAACTTGGCGGAAGGAGATGGTCGAGAGCTCTGGCATTGCATCGATTTTATCCTTCAACCCAGAAACATCGAGATCGTTCCACTCCAGTTTCTGTAGAAGCTCGTGAGCTATCACCTTCTTCTCGCTGCCGGATTGGAATAGACGCACAGTAACCTTGTAGTTTTTGACCTTCTTTGACGTCATCAGCTCAGAATTCCTCTTGATGAATATTCCAAAAATCTTGACCACAAACGACACCCACATCGCGACCTTGCTGTATGCTACTTCTTTGTTCTTCATCGGACTATTCTTGTCAACGTTATCCAGCAATTGCTGGATTTCTTCGATCATATTTTGTAACAAAGACCTCTTCACATCAGGGAATAGAATTCCGACGAAGTATGACGCCGCTTTGACAGAGTTATCGAGCCTGAAGGGTAACGGGGACAAATCTCTACTTCTGGTTTCGAAGCCGACGTTGAATCGAGCGATATCCGCTACAACATCATACATCATTTTGTGATCATACGGCACCATATCCATCGTTCGAATCATCGCTTCGTGAGTCTTCATGAAGAAGGTCACCAAGGAGATGGCCAATTTCGCCTCCAGTGGTCTCATTGGACACGAGGCAATTGTGTATGTGAGAAGGGCACAGAGATCCTTCTTGTAAACGTAGTACACTTTCGAGAGACTCGGATGAGCAATGTAGCCGTGAAAGTAGGGATCCGTCTTCCGGAAACCGAAGAGCTTCCAGCTTCCAGGGAAGGCGTTCACATCTTCTCTGCGAATGTCGACGCCAAATTGATTGGCGATATTTGTGAGCGCTTCTGGAGAGGACACGAAAAGATTCTTAGCAGTGACGACCATATTGAACGTTGTTGGCGTGAGTGGGATTCTGAAAAAAGAGACATTACGAAGAATAGATAGAAATGGGTCTAGAATAATGTAAGGAAGGTTGAACAAAACACTGAAGAAGGAGAAGATATTGGAACAAATAATCGGAAAAGACTGATTGATGGAAGATTATGGCTGGGTTTTGCAACTGACCTCTGTGAGGAGGTCCATTGTGTGCGGATATTCTACAATCAATACGTGGTCTCTGGGAAGCAATTAACATGACAGAGGGGTCTGTTTACAATGTGTGGATTAGGGCTGAGCGAAAAATTTTCGGAACCGAAAAATTGTTTTCGTTTTTTCGGTCATTTACCGAAAAAAGTTTGACCGAAAAATTTTTCGGAACTGAAGACCGAAAAAAAAATTAAACGAAAAATTTTTCGGTGCATGAAACCGAAAAAATTTTTGGACGAAAAATTTTTCGGACATCAAAACCGAAAAAAAAATCCAAATTTTTGTTTGGTTTTGGGGCAAATTTTCTGAAATTTGGTGAGATTTATAAGTTTATATGATTTACAGTATGATTTCGAACTTAGTTCATAATGTGAAGTTCGAAATAAAGAAGAACCTGTACAAACATCATAAATTCGATCTTTTGGTTGGAAAATAACCATAGTTTGACCGGTGACCCGAAACACTTTCTTTTTCGGTTTTTTTTCGGTTTTTTCGGGCAAAATTTCCGAAAAAAAACTTTTTTCGTTTTTTTTTCGGACCAAAAAAACGAAAAAAAGTTTTTTTTCGATTTTTTTCGTACCCCAAAACCGAAAAAAAAAATTTTTCGTTTTTTTTCGGAGGTCTTTTTTCGCTCAGCCCTGGTGTGAATGTGAAGATTATGTTATAGTGACGAAAATGAAACTGTCCAGGTTTGAACATAATGACCTAATGTGTTGTAAGATCAGGTGCAGAAAAGAGGGATTTCATTGGTAAATGTTTCAGAAAATTATGTTTTTTTGCTTCTCAAAACTGACCGATAAGACGGAGTAAATTACCAAATAGTTTCAAATGAGACTGGATCAATTTCGAATTCTTAAAACTTATAACGAATAGGATAATTGGCAGGGCAGCATTTTTTTTCAAATTGATTTTGAGATAGGCTAGTAGAGAAATAGTGGTCAAAGAAAATCGGAGGGACGGAGGAGGAGAAGATATTGGAAAAATGCGGCAAACTGATTCAGCTGACTAATAGAAGATCAGTATGCGATTTTACAAGGTGCCTCTGAGAAAGGTGCTCATTGTGTACTGTACTTCTCTCTTCACATTCACTCATCCGGGTTGTCAATACATCTCACTTTCCCAGAAACCTTTTCTCATTTAATGCTCATTCTTTCATTACATTCACATTCAACCTCTCCATCATCCACGTTTCTGTTCTCATTTAAGACTCATTTTGAGGTGCGACTGACCTTCTACCGTCACCCAAAAGAACAGGGAAATTGCAAGTTTAGGTTAATGACTGAAATAAATCGAGCTCCTGAAATTTGTTACAGATTGATACAAGATTTAACCTCACAGAAATGCTTTGCGAAATAACCGGTCTTTTCCGAGCAGCTGTCACAATGCCCAATTTCACCAAAGAGATATTCTGGTCAGAAATGTCGTTTGTGTTTCCCGACAGGGAATCGAGTCGTTGGTTTGACTTGAGCAAGAGAAATGGAAGAATATGTGGAAACCCAGACAAACTATTCCCACTGGCAAATGAAACCACATTATGAAATGGAGTTGGTCAAGATTGTTGGATAAAATGAAGACCTCATTAACAAAAAACTCTCGACTTGGACATGGGTCCATTTTTAGAGCCTTAAACTTTGCATTTGCCTGATCTTCGGGTACAAAAAACATATAAATTAATCCAGTGCACCCGGCCATATACAACGATAGATGATAGAGTACTCTCGAAGAAATTCTAGACATACGAAAACGATTCTTCTCTATCAGACTGCTCCGACTTTCAAAAATGAAAAGATAGGAAAAAATCATTGCAAGTCCGCTAAGATAAGCGATAGACATTTGATTGAGAACGGGGACTCCAAGTCTACTGAATAGTCCAACTGCAGTACCACTCAAACTGTATGCGAAGAAATAGGGAATGACGAGTGTAGATATTTGGAGATCGACGATATTACAACTGAATATGCTGAATAACTGGGAGGACTAAAACTTTCCTAGCTTACCATAAATGATTGACCAACAAAGGAGTTT